>JASANZ010002266.1:0-80503 GCA_030849805.1 Sergeia podlipaevii
GAGAGAGAGAGAGAGAGAAGGAGTTGGGCAATAACAATAATAATAATAGTAATAAAATCAATAGAGGAAGGCGGCCCACTACACTCAGTATCATTTCTCAATATATTTTCGATAGTAACAATGACGATGACGGCGATAACAATAAGAAGGCAAGAACAACATCAACAACAAGATATGAACTCACTTCGTAAAAAATAACAATAATAGTAAAAAAAATAATAAGTGGAGAGGACCACAGAAAGAACTATAAAGAGAGAAATCATAGGTAGAGCCACCCTTGAAAGCAATTTCAAACGTGTACACGTATGCGCGTACATCTTCATATTCCGCCAAAAACCATCACTGCACTACACGTGGCTCTCTCTCTCCCTCTCCTTTTCATTACACCATTGAAATGCTGAGCGCCTTCCGCATATTCGTCGCCACCGGCAGCATCATCACCGCCTTGTAAAACTTGTAACACGTAGGAAACTCTTCGACCGCACTCATCCCAAGCGCACTCGTCACGTACACGTTGTGTAGTGCCATGACCACTACAATATCCGCCGCAGTAAGCGAGTCTCCCACGAGAAAGAAGAGGTCTTGACGCTGAATGGGCGTGTTGCCACCGATTCCTCCAGCCATCGCGCCGCCTCGCGTAGACAGCATCATCGTAGAGAGGCGCGGCGATAGTGCGGAGGACTGCCGCGGAGATACCGCGGAGTCGGTCGGTGCCGATGTCTGACGCCGTGTAGAAGAAGCCTGCTGGAGTTCGCTGCTAGCGCCGTCAAGCAGCTCAGCGGTAGTCCTGCGGATGGCATCAATTTGCCTCCCCTTCTCATCACGATCCTGTGCATCCTGGCGGTTGCGGATAGAGCCCGCGACGTTGTAAATTGTCGAGACGCGTCGGTCGCGTGCTGAGCTCAGCATTGAGTTTCCTTCAGAGTAGAGAAAGTCCTCGTCGATGTCCATCGCGGCGCGGCCTGTGCGTGCCGTGAGTACGCCACCTGCTTGCTTCACCAGTTCCTTGCGGGTGTTCCTAAGAAACTCCAGTCGCTTCTCCAAGCCCTCCAGGGCCACCCAGAGACGATCACGTACTTCCTTCCCAGGCTCGGCGCCACCACTCTTGTCAAAGTGAGAAAATGGGTGCACGTTTGCATCGATGCGGCGCGCGACGTAGTCAAGCCAGCTATCCACCTCACCAGACTCCGCATCGCTGTGCCCGTACAAAGCATACGGGATAGGATACTGTGGGTGAGGCACGTGACCCACCTGCTCAGCGTCAGAGACGGACATCAGCACCTCTGTTCTCGCCAAGAAACGAATCATGGCGTTGCTCTCGATAAGGTAGCCCTCGTCTGTTTTCATCACAGGGAAGCGGTTGAGTGGATGACAATTGAGTCGATACGCCTCACTCTCATTCTCATCGCCCTCAGTGATAGAAACCAACTTGAGCTGGATACCTGCGTAGGCCGACACGAAGAGAACGCGCTGCACGAGGTGGCAGTCAATGGGGCCGATGAGTGAGAGCACCATTTTGGGGGGTATATGTGTGAAACGAAGCACAAAAGGAAGGGGAAAAAAGCGTATGTTTATATATATGTTTTCAAATGAATATGCACTCCTCTTGCTATTTCTGTTTCTTCTTTTCCTTTCTTTCTTTTTTTTTTTTGTGGATGTGCAAATACGTCAAGCAAGTGATCAACTTCTACTACAATACCTTTCTTTTTCTAAAAAAAAAGAGGCTCACTGTACTCCAGCAATAATGTGCGCTGGGATGTACCTGCGAGCAGTAAAGAAAAGTTTTTGTATATATGTGTGTATGTGTTGTATGAAGATATATATATATATATATATATGTACTTTTTGAAGAAGAGTAAGAGAAAAAAAAAAAAGATATAAAGAGAGAGGAGGGGGGGGGGAGAGAGAGAGAGAGAGGAATAATCGGTATTAGTAAATAGACATACTAGCAAATATCTCCCTTTCAAGTAACGATAAAAAGTTTATCTGAGAGTAAAAGGCACAACGGCAGTTGGGTGATGGGTAGAAGTGTATATATATACGCAAAAAGCGCGCTTATACACATATACACACACACAGTTTCCTATCTGTGGTGGATGTGCTCTCGCATCTCTCTCTCTCTCTCTCGCAAAAACACTTTAGCTTTCAACTGAAGTTTATCTTTTCTCTCGTTTTCAATTTTTTTTATTTTTTATTGTTTGTATTTTTGTGTATTGATTTTGACTGCTTTATTCTACAGAGTAGTAAAGATAAAGACAAACATACACATACACATACACATACAGACAGGCATGTGTACATGCACTCACACACACACACACACACACACGCACACACAAACACAATGCAGTTGAAGATAGAAAAAAAAAAAAGAAACTCTTCTTCAAGTATATGCGTGCGTATGCATGTATGTTCAAGCGCAATGCGCACAAACGTTTACGTTACTATCAAAAAATAATAAAATAAAAGTTATATCTGCTTAAACAAAAGTGGAGAGAAAACCACATAAACAACTTTCATATATCGAAACAACAAGCACCATCAAAAGTTACAATAATAACAATAGGCAATCATAAATAAATAAATGCCCATCTCTTCTAGAAATGTAGTACCAATCAGTTCCCACATCTCTCTCTCTCTCTCTCTCTCCATACACATATATGTGTATATGCATGTATGTATTGCGCAGAACAGTAGTTTCGGTATTTTTTTATTTTGTTTCTGAAAAAAAAAAAGGATATACCGCATAGCTAAAAAGGAGAACGGGTTGGTTCACAGCGCGTAGATGTGAGAATGTAAGTAAAAAATGTAAGCCAAGTGATATTACAACCACACCCTCAAATAGTAATAATAATAATAATAATAATAATAATAATGATAATGATAACAAAAAGAGAGAGAGAGAGAAACACATATTTTATAACATGTATTCCTTCCTGTTCTCCCTTCTCCGACTCCGTGACAGATGCAATAAGCCCACATAAAAGAAAAAAAAAAATACGTTAAAAGAAGAGTGAGAAGGGAGAGAGAGAGAGAGAGAGAAAAACTACCGATGGCTACTGCACAAGCAAACAAACGAAACACAACCTTCACTTACTCACACATTCACTCCCACAAGCGCATGTGTGTGTGTGTGTGTGTGAAAAACATAGGTTTATGAACCTGTATGCCCATCGCCAGAAGCAGCAACAAAAAAAGAAAAAGATGAATAGAGAGAGAGGTGACAACATTGTGGACGTATGATCAAAGAGGTGAGAATAACAGCAAGGAATGTTAAAGTATTAACAACCCCCCTCCCTCCGCTTTCCCTTTTTATATGTTCCTCTCCACCATTTTTTTTTTTATGCGCTGCTCTTGCTCTCTGATGCGTGTGCTGCTTGAGCCTGAGCTTGTACCTGATGCGACGATGCTGAGCGACGCTGCTGCTGCCGTGCGGCCTCCTCCATGGCCACTTGGATCTCTGCGTGTTCCTCCACATCAGCGTCCACCATCACGTGCTGTGGCTCCGTCTTCGTCGTGGACCACTTCTCTGGCACAAAAATTTCGTACGTACCGACGCGTGCCTTGCCTCTGCCCTCGTAGTCATCGATGAGCTGCTCCTTGGGGGTATCGGTGACCGCGACGGGCCCGAGAGACTGCATGTCATGCACCACAATGGGACGGAACCAGTAACGCTCCTTCTTGTGATAGCGCCAGCCGCGCTCGTACAGCGCACGCGCGGCCGCAAGGTGTAGCACATCCCTCGGCATGCTGTAAAAGATGTAGAAGAGCGTCTCCTCCTTAAAGTAGGAGAAGGACTTCATCGACAGCGGCTTCGGCTTCGGCTTCTTGTAGCAGTCTGGGATCTTATACTCGGGCAGAACGTAATGCGTGTGCTCGTCCAGCGGCAGCGTCGCGACGGTGGGGTGCAGCTGCTCCTGCTGAGAAACATGGAGGTCGAGGTGATTGAGATCGAATCCGCGAGTCACAAACAGCATGTTCGCCTGGTCATGAAGCTTTTGCTGAGCGGAGCGGCCAGTGAGAAGATCGATGGGATCATCAGGGCCGGGAATAACAGGCACACTGGACATCGGAGCAGCGGGCTGCAAGATGCGCACGAGGGGTTTCAGTCCATATTCGTCTTCAACTTCTAGGCGTCCGTGCGGTGAGGAGGCGTCTTGCGGCTGACCTGCACCGCCTTGCTGCTGCTGCTGGCCACCCGCGGCGGCAGCGGCTTGAGATGCCTGAGCCGCTTGCTGCTGCTGCTGCTGCTGCTGAGCGACTTGTTGTTGCTGCTGGGCCGCTTGCTGTTGCTGAGCCGCCTGCTGCTGCTGCTGCTGCGCGAGCTGCTGTTGCTGCTGGAACGTAAGACCTTGTGGCCCAGCCTGAGACATTGCAACTCCATGCCCCATCCCCTGCATCATGGCCTGCTGCTGAGCGGCTTGCTGTTGCTGAGCGGCCTGCTGCTGCTGCTGCTGTTGCTGGAACTGCTGTTGCTGCTGGTACATGAGCAGCTGTTGCTGAGCTTGCTGCTGCTGAAATAAAAGAACCTGCTGTGGAGTGAGCTGGGACGGATACACGCCGTACACCTGCTGCTGAGGCTGAGGCTGGGCTGCTGCTGCGGGGTAGAAGAACGCATTCTGCTGTGGTTGCTGCGCAAGAGGACGACCTCCTTGCTGCTGCTGCTGTGCCTGCTGTTGCATTAAATTATTCATTGGAAATCTACTAGCCATATTCTTTCCTAAAAAAAAAAGGTGGGTATAATTGTTGAGAAAAAAAAGGAGCAGTGGGAAAGCGTGTGGCAGCAAATCGCCTATGCTTCTAACTAACTAAAAAAAAAAAGAAACTAATATACTATAATTAACTACAAGTAGTTTGACCACGTAGATAAATGAATGAAATAAAAGAAAAGATAAGATAAGAAAAGAGTGACATAATAGCCGCAGGTGTAGATACGAACGCAAAGACAGTGTTAAAAAAAAAAACTTGTATTGGGAGAAGCCATTGATATAGTAACTTTTTTTTTCTTCTTCAAAAGGAGACATTGACCAGTCAAGTGTACAAGTAGTGTTTCATATATATTTGCGAAACAAACAAACATCAAAAAATGCAAAAGGCACGTACACACACACACACACACACAGGGACACTTAAAAAGGGAGATTAAAAAAATCAATGTTCTAGTGGTAAAAGCAAAAAAAAAAAAATGAAAAAAAAAAACACAAAAAAAGATAGTTTCTAATAATGTAAAAAAAGAAAAGAAAAAAGAACTGCATGCTGAGTAGTGTTACCACAAACTATAAACAACAATAAAACAAACGTGTTATATTTTATTTTTTAAAAAAAACTCTATCAATAAGCACAGTGATCTACATATACACATACACGTATGCAGATAATGTGAGATTTGCGTATATATGGAGAGGGGGAGTCACTCATTTTTTTTTTCTCTTAAGAATCATTGAAGAAGAAGAAAAGCATATCCTCTCTCTCTCTCACTCTCTCTCTCTGTTGCCCTCTCTCTTTGGTTTCTGGTCCGCATTACAATGTTGTTAATCTTTCATCATAATAAAATTACTGCTGCGGTGAAGATAACGCCCCGCCACCATCGTCCTCACCTACATCACCACCACCACGTTGCAAAAACGAAGCCAAGTGAAAGAATGAGAGGTCTCCTGATAGAAGCGGCGATGGTGCGGTGCTGGAGGTGCTCACGCCCTCTCCAAGTCGACTCGTACTCATAAGACTCTCTTGGCAACGCGGAACAGCAGCGGGCTGCGACGACTGCGACAGTGCATGAGCGGCCGCAGAAGGAGAATTCATTGTAGAAAAACTGTAGCCAGTGGAGTGGAATGCGGATGAAGGACGGAGAACCGGCACATGCTGCGAGGCGACCTCCGTGACACCGTTGCCATTGCTCCTTTCTGACTTCAACGCGGTTGAATCGCCCTGCTTCACCATTACGCTGCCGCTCAAGGCTCGAAAGCTGCTTCGCGCCACGCGAGGAGCATCGATGCCGTTCATGTCAGAAGAGGAGTAAAGCCACTTGCGCTCACTATGCAAGGATCGCACCGATGCGCAAGACGCTGCTGCTGCTGCTGTGACAGGATCAGTCTTCTCGGCGCTGAGCTCCTCCCGCTGACCCAGACGTGGGCCTCGTTCATCACCTGCTATACTGCCGTCGTGTGCTTCAGCGGGTTGCAGCCGCCCCCATTGCTCACTGTGATGGCAGTGGAAGTCATGCTTGTGCCCGCAGGGGCACACGGTGGCAGCCCCAGCATCGATGCCCCTTCTCAAGCAAATACTATCATGCACAGGGGGTCCACCCGCGTCGTTTCTTCTCTGTTGCTCCGCAATAACTTTTTTAACGATGACGTTTCTGCTCACAGGTGAGAAGTTACCGCAGTTGTTGTTGTTGTTGTTGTGATTGCTGATACTGATGCTATTATGCCTGTGACTGCCATTATGTTCTATTCCTGAGTGATAGCTCTGCTCGTTACTGCTGTTGCAACTCTGGGAGATGACTGGATATCGCGACACTTGCTGCGTGTGTTTGGTCTCCAGCTGGTGGTAGTGCACATGAAGGTCGGGTGGGGCGGGAATTGGACCGCCTGCGTGAGGAGGGATACCTCTCATGGAGATAGAGGGGGAGGAGCTACGCGTGTGGCTTGTATGACTGTCCATCCTGCTACTTGATGAAACCATCGGCAGAGAAGAAGGTGAGGTAACAGGTTGCTGCCGCTGCTGTTGATGATGTTGGTGTTGGTGTTGCAGAGCTGGTGAACGTACTTCACATAGAAAGGAACCATTTTCGTTTTCTTTGTCGCTTGTCTTGCCTCCTGCTATACGCGCAGAAGCCAAACCCTTCGAGCCCCTTCCTTCTCTACTATTCTCCACGCAATCTGCAGTCCTTTCGCCTCTTCGTGTCACCAACCCCTCGACACCACCTCCTCTGTGCCGCGGTGAGGCAACTGGGACACCGTTTCTGTGGTGAACAGGCACGCCTCCCTTCGTCACCCCTTGCTGCCGCGTTGCAACCCCCAGCCCCACCCTTCCTTCCTCCGCTTCTTTTTCTTCTTCCTCTTCGCCAGAATCTTTCTTCTTCATGTTGCTCTTCACTTCTTTCTTTCTTTCTTGTTCCTGTGTTTGCATGGCACGTCGTGCCGCCGCCGCCGCTTTCTTCTTCTTCTTCTTCTTCTCCGCATAGTCCTCACTACTGTCGTCCATGGTGGTGAACGCTTGAGCAAACAGCGCAGCATCGGCGAGCACCTTCGCCGCCCCTGTGGCGGTGCGTGGGTCGATGTACATTGGACTCCCGTTCACCATAACGCAGACAATATCATATTTACGCGCCGGGGTCATGTGTGATTGCTGAACGCGATGACGACGGCGATGACGACGATGACGGCGGCCTGTATCACCGTTACATGACGCGTTCTTCTCCATGCGGTGGCTCAGGTGATGGTAAGAGGGAGGAGAATGCTGACGATGCACCAGCACACGATCTCGCGGGGCGTGCTGTGACGTAGAGGTTTGCACTGAAAGGCTAGAGTTTTGTACTTTAGATGCTGCCGCTTCCCCTTTCCCTACTGCTGCTGCTGCCGCTGCTTTTGCTGTGATGATGGTAGCGTTGCGAGAGGATGATACTAGCGAAGATGGTGGTGTGACTGCTGGTGTGCAAGGTGGTGGTATCGGGACTGAAGTCGACGGACGCGGAAAGGCAACGCTTGTGCTTCCCCTCGCAGCAGCAGCGCTTGAGGCACTGCGAAACTGAGTGCACCAGCGACACATACAGTTGCACTCGTCGGCTGCTTCTCTTTCTTCTTCCGCTGCATTTTCTTTTTCCCCCAAAAGTTGTGCTTCACTGGTGGAGGTGTTGGTAATAGTGCTGGTGGCGACAGTCGTCGTTGCTCTTGAGAAAGCCGGCGCAACAGCTGCAGTAGTGGCAGTAGTACCGCCGCTGCCACATGTACTGGGTGGGGTGTCGTGGGACTCTCGACAGAAACTGCACGAGCACCACGAGTACACCTCGTACGCATCAACATCCACATCACATTGCGCTCCACTTCCACCATCACCAACGCTGCCAGTAGCAGCAGCAAAGCTTTCATCGTTTCCGCTAGCAGCCATCAGTGCTTCATCAGTGATAACGGATGATATGCCACGCAAGCAACGCTGCATTTGAATACCCTGACGACACCCATCCACACTCATCATGCTGGATGCCTCAAGAGATGGGAAGTTCACCTCAGACACATCTGCCTCACTCTCGTGATTGTAGCTATCTTCTCCTTGCTCTTCTCCCTCTTCAAGGCTGTATGTGCTGCTCTCAGTACTGCTTCTGTCGTCCAAGAGAAGTTCGTCGCGGGGCACGAAGTACTGTTCCAGACGAAACCCACCAGACCGGCGGCACCCCCAGGAGGGTGGTAACACAAGAAACAGCATGTCAAGGTCACGCTTTACTACTCCTCCGGAGGAGGCGTAGGCTTGCTGAACTTCCTCCATACTATGGTATAGCACTGGTGGACTACGCACAAGCTTGCCGTAGCAATCAATCAAGCCACCATGGGCCTGACTGACATCCCCTCTGCGGCGTCTACGTTTTAATTCACAGCGATGGGTGTGTGAGTGCCTCTGAGTCCGACGAGTCTTTTGAGACGGAACATCTAGCAAGAGACGCAGTTTGTGCTCTACTTGCACCAGTGCATCACTGTCCACGTCATCGTAGTACAGCATAGATCCAAGGGAAAGGCTGTCTTGCGAAGGCTGAGATCGCACCGCACCCTGCGGCAACAACACACCTTCATCGTAATCATCATCATAACTGCGGGAATCATGAAGACAGTGGCCACGCGCATCACAAGTACCCTCAACACTTCCTACGTGCCTTCTGTCCTGTCTTTGACAGGTGCTACTGATGCCGCCATCGTTAGGGTCGCGACGACGTCTATGGTGGTGCTGGCATCTACAGTAGCGGTATCTCTTCACCCGCATGCCACTCGTTGTATCTGTCGAGTACATGTGCGCTGATGCATAGCGCCTGTGCCAGTTTGTCAACTGTTGTTGCTGCTGCTTCTGCTGCTGTTGTAACTGCAACTGTGTCGGTTGGCCACCATCGCCCTGAAACGGACAGCGATTGCTGCGGCTGAGGTTTCGAGGACTGCCGCTGTTGCTGCTGCTGCTGCCTCCACTACTACGGACAGAAGGAGCTGGCACCGCTGTGCTCGCCACCGTCGCTATGGATTCCTTCTGCGTCAGCTCTTGCTGTTGACCTTGAGAAGACCAAGCGTCCACAAACACGTTTCTACATCCGCTCGTCCTCCTCCTCCTCTTCCTGCTGCTGGCTGAGTAGCTCCTGCTTCCGTTAACGCAGTCCTGCTGTTGTTGCTCGCCATGAGCTGTGCTGTAGTGAACCCTCTCTTCGTGATGCTCACTTCTACTTTTCAATTGTATTTCTGTACGCGCAACATCGTCCGCTTCGACACGAGTACAATAGAAAGACGAGTAGTAGGAACTGCCACTTGTGGATGTCCCACTGGTAGGATAAAAAGATTCGTCTCCATCGAGTCTACCGCCACCACCACCACAACAACAACCACCAGCACCAGCAGCTGCGGGATCGTCCCCCACAGTGCCTACGTTGTCGCTATCAGGCGGCGGGGATGGAACCTGGAGAACAAGCGGCTGTCCGTGCTTCCCAATAGGCATTGTGCTGTTGCTGCACACCATGAAAGCCCCCATCGACGACGTCGTCGAAGCCCGGGTGAGCATGCCGCCAGCGCTGCCAGGATTCATGTAGCTCCCGCTGCTCACTCGACCGTGGTAGCTGCCCGAGTAAGGCGCGAAGAAGGAGGAGCGGTGAGGCAGTGTGCCAGAGGCAGCGAAGAGTGCGTTATTGTTGTTGTTGTTGGTTCCATCCCCGCCCTCTCTTGCGGTGACTCTTGAGGTTGCGAACGCCGTCGCCGCTGTGGCCGAGGCTCCATGATAGCTTTGATTGGGTGTGCATAAAGGCGAGTAGAGGGAGTAGTCAGTCTGAATACTACCGCTACCGTCGGGCCACGCTGCAGTTGCGAAGGGGCCACTGCGGGTGTGTGTTGCCATCATCTCTGCTGCCGCTACACTTGGAGACGCGGTACGACTGCCCTCTGAACTCACATCAGGCGCAAGCACTGCTGCTGCTGCTGCTGTCGCTGCGGTTTCACTCATACCTTGCGCCGCGCCACCGCCCCCACCTCCATGGAAGGAGATAAACTCTGGAGGACCAAAACCGCCTGTGGGGATTCCGCTGAAGCCAGAGAGAATGCTCACCGAACGTAGTGAGGGACTGCGGACTTGTGGAGAGATAGAGCAGGACGAGCCGAGACAATCTCGCGACTGTATGCGTGGATGTTGATATGGAAGTGAGTATGACAAAGGGCCATACCCTCCCCCTCCTCCGCCACGCGTGGTAGGCGTACCATTAGGGGAGAAACCAGCCGTCGTGTTCCTGTACGCTGTTGCTCCTGCTCCTGCTCCTGCCTCCGAAGCGCAGCCGCCAATGCTGCCAGTACAGCTGTGAAGACTGTTTCGACGACTGCGGAAGTTGTAGTGGTTGCTGTTTGAAGCTTGCACGCGACCTCTGGACTCCATGGCAGGGATGACAGTCGGACTTGTTATAAGCAAACTCGTTGAAATTGTTGTTCCTGTTCCTGTTGCTGCTGTGGTTGCTTGTATCGGGGAGTGAGCCGCCGTGTACGAGTCTATCAAAGACAAAAACGGTGCGAGCAGCGATACATTCAACTCCTCTGCGCGATGCTTGCATGGTGGCGGTGGTGGTGATGGAGGCGGTGTTTGCCCCTGATGATCGAGAAGACGTGATGGTGAGGAGTCATGTGTGAACAGCGGTGCGGATGTTGACGCTGCCGCGGAGCTTGCCGCGTGAGCACAAGCTTCCATGGTAGACCCGGATGGGGGCTGCGGGATCAAGTAGCTAACTGCGCGGTGCTGTGAGGCATCATCCAGCGTGCTTGAAGCAAAGGGGTATTGCTTTGTGGAGGTATCCTGTGAGGAGTACCACGTAGTGCTTGCTTTATGATTCTCTTCTATATTTTCTGCTTCAGCGCTATCATTGTCTTTACTATCTTTACTACTGTGAGTAGTGCTAAAGTGATGGTCATGATAATGGCGATGATGATAGTGATAGCACTCAACGCCATAGTGAAAACTAGGCAAGGGATGCGGCGCTCGCGATCCCGTGTTCGCGCCAGCTAACTCTGCCGCTGCTGGCGATCGACTTGGGCGTAAAGTTGCATCTCCCATCTCACTCTTGCTAATCCCATCGCTATTCATGTGTTCATCATGTGTCTCTGTAACAATGCCTATAGGAACACCGTCACCGCGTCCCTCGCCTGCCTTTTCTCTCTCCCATTCTTCCTCCTCCTTCTCCCCATGCTCTAGTGTCCTGGTCTGAGTGTGAAGTAGCATCTGAGGGGAGGGAGGAGACGCGAAGGAAGTTTTAATGGCACCGCACATAGTCCCGCTCTCGCTCCGATTGCTGACGTTTACCCCGCTATTTTCATTCATGCTTCCAATGGGATGAAGATATTGCTGAATATGCTGTGATGTACGCTCTGGAGCATGCAGAGGCGTGGAATCATCATCATCCACGCAGACCCCTGAGAAGCCTCGCCGTGCAACCTCCTGTGGTGACGGTGACGGCGGTGAGGGCAAAAGTCGAGAAGATGATGGTGAGGAAGTGGGACACATTCCGTCCGCGTGTGATTGATATCTATCTTTCCATCGCACTGGGCTGCCTCTATCGCTGCCACCGTTATCGTTGATGCTGTCGCTCACCTTTCCTTCTTCTCCTTGGCACTGCTGCTGTGGAAGGGATAAAGAAACGTGTACGCGCGCTGCCAGTTTCTTTTTCCTTCGTAGCGCACGATACAACAACTCTTGCTTCGTTACCACCGCTGCCGTAGCTTCTCTTGCGTGTGCATGCAGTTGTGCTTGATGCCGTTGCTTCTGAGGGTGATGGTAGACACACATGGTAGTCTCCTCTCCTTCAACCTTATCTCTGTTCTTATCCTTGCCACTATCGCATATCTCCATCCCCGTCATCACCCCTCCTGACGATGATAACAATGACCCCTTCGCCCGAGGAGTCCCCAGTAAACGACTATCAGATGCACTGCTACTGCTATGAGTACGAGAAGAGGACGTGTTGAGGGCGATGCTCGTATCATCCGTGGTGCTCTCTACCGGATGTATGCAATGTAAATTTTCATTCATGTTTTGCCTCCGTGCTGTACTACCATTGCTGTGAAGAGGAGAGCGACGGTGGTGATGCTGCGTTCCATAGGCTGGCATGTCTGTCGTATTAGTGTTGGCAACCACAACCTCGTCAGCATCAGGGCTATCCATGCTGATGTTTTCATCATTACACAACCCTGCAGCTGCTGCTGTTGTTGTAGATTTCGAGAGGGTACGCACATATATTACAGGACATGAAGGAAGCACTGGTGTCTGCTCCTCATTGACTGCTGAGGTGTTTTCATCCAGCATGCCGCTGTGGTGTAGCGAAACTTTACCGTAGTCCCTGCGAGACCCGAGTGATGATCGAACCGAGGACAAGGCTGAATCATTGGACATTTTTTTTTGATTATTTTATATGTAGTCTAAAAAAGAGGAGTACACGAGCAAAAGCAAAACAAAAATAAATAAATAACGAACGACAGCTCAAAAAATTGTGTATAAACTGCTTATTTTTTCTTCCCTGTTCTTTCTTGGGTTCCTCTAGCTAATTCTCCCGTTCCGTTCTTACTACTGAAGATAGATAGATACGGGTTCCCAATGCCTATTGTTTATCACTAGTTTTCTTCCTCCCTCCTCTCTTTCTCTTTGACCTCACACCTTCTTCTCTTAATTCTATCAAAATAATAGTGCCACTAGCACTTCAAGTTGGACAGAAAGAAAGAAGAGGGGGGGGGGTGAACTGCCGAGGGAATGTGACAGAAAAAAAACAATATACACACCCGCACGCACACACAATGCTTTGTATAAAAAATAATTAAAAAATAAAAAAGAAAGCAAATTGTAACGCTTTCAGAGAAGTACCGCGAGGAAAAAAAAATATGAATTTTCTTTTTTAAAAAATGTGTGTGCTGCGTGCTGCAATACGTCAAGTGTGAAGTTAAAGGAAAGTGAGGGATATCCAAAAAAAAAAAAAAAAAATCACACAGAGGGATGTGTGCACACGTTAGGATGAACCTAAATATATATATTTATATGTAAAATATATTCTATTTTCTATTTTTTTCTTTTTATCTGTGCTGTTGACTTCCCTTAAATTGAATGTATCCCTCCAATAATAATAATAAAAATAAAGAAATAAAAAAAAATAGTGATACGGGCTATAAATGAACAAAGAAGGGTGAAGGTGGGGGAGGGGGAGGGGAGATATCAGCGACAGCAAAAGCACAGAAATATAAATGTATATATTTATGTATGTGTCTGTATAAAATACAAGCAAACAAGCACGCACACACACACACACACACACACAAGAAGAGAAGATAAGCGCTGTGTGAGTGCGTGTGTTCGCGTCTCTGCACGCGAGCTGCTTGTAAGCTCGTCTGTGAATGAAAGAAAAAAAAAAAATCAACAAAGCCAGTAGCCAACTATATGTTTTTTCACCTTTAAAAAAAAAATACTGTGAAAAGAGAGAAGAAAAGAAGAAACAAAACCCACCACAGAAAAATGCGGGTGGTGGAAGCCGTTTTTTTTTTTGTATTTGTGTTTCCCCTCTCTCTTTTCGTTCTACTTTGGGTGTACGCAATGTGTATATTGAGCAGTTAATATGAGAAAGTATCTAATTTTTATGCTTCTTTCCTCCCCTGTTTTTTTTTTTTCAAGATTAATTCGGTTCGCACATGCGACTGCAGTGGTACATGTTTAGAGAGAGAGAGAGAGAAAGAGAGAGAAAGAGAGAAAGTGTGTGATCGCGCGCAAAGTAAAAGTGTCTAGAGAAAGGATATGCACATAGCAGCAACTTACAATAGCTGCCTAGAAGTAGATAAGCCATTATTATATATAATAATAATAATAATAATAATTAAAATAATAATAATAATAAGACATAAATGTTTATATGCGTTTTACTTTTGTGTGCTTTTGCTTTTCCCCTTTTTTTCTCATCATTTGTCATTTTCACAGCGGTACCATTGCCAAGAGAGGGCTGCACACGCGAGTCCTTAGTCGCTCCATGAGTGTCACCAATACCCTCTCGCGCACCCCAAGCTCTGTCAATACCACTTGTAGAGAGCTCAACAAGGCCACTAACTCTCCCCGCAAAGCACCTTGAGAACCCTTAGTGATTCTAGCGGCAGCGACAGCAGCAGTTTCGTCTACCTCACAGTTGGACTTTTCCATCTGGTCCTCCTTCTCTTCATAGCCGAGCTCACTGCCAGCGACTCGTAACGCATTCTTATAGTCTTGAGTACTGCCGCTTTGGTGTGAGCTGGGCCCATACACGAGAGTCTGCACAAGACGCTCAATCTGTGTCATGCATGCCACGAGGCGATCAATGGATACATACAAAGGTGGGCCGCGACGTGGATGTTGTGCTGCTGTGTGTGTTGTCCTTTTCTCAACCTCATTACTTCTTGATTTGTCTTCTCCCACTGACGATTGTGGTTGTTCCTGCTCCTGCTGCTGCTGCTGTGGGTCTTGGTGCGCAGTGTTCACAGGCACAACTGACTTCCATTTCTGTTCAGCTACAGCTTTTCCATGAAAATCGCTAGAGTTGCTGCTACCGGTAGGTTCAGCCGTGCTGAGGAAATTTACGCTCGGAGAGGACTTTGCTGATGCTTTCGTTGCTCTCGCTGCTGCTGCTGCTGCTACTGTCTCTTTAATGAGTGCTCGTTCCTTCACTCGTGCATACGCGCTGGATCGAAGCAGCTGACACTGTGCTTTGGTCTGCCGAGACACGACAGCAGCAGCAGCAGTTGCTTCCGCTTCCGCTTCCGCTTCTGCTGGCACTTGTTTGGGCAGCAGTAACAACGCCGGAATCGGAGAAGAAGATGAAGAAGAAAAGAAAAAATTCTGTCGCTCTGCACCACCACTATTATCACCGTCATCGTGCGTGTCTTGTACATAGAGCAGCGCGTTCTCTAGCTGCCGCATCTCTGTCGCAAGTGTGCGCAGGGCGGCAATAGAGTGGAGTGCGTTGTCATCACCCACACAGTCACTCCCTTCTTCTCCTTGACTCACTGTCCCTTCTTCCCGTTTCACGCTGTGGTGCTCAGCGCTGTCGTTGCCGCTTGACTTCATGAACCGCGTCGCAGTCCTGGTGTCACTCCTCTCATTTTCGGGCAACGTGAGTAGTGCGATCAGTCCACGCAGCACATGCGTGCGCAGTAAGACAGAAAGATAGGCAAGCTTGAACGCTGCATGAGACTCGTATGAACATTGGGCTTCGCCACCACCACTACTATCCCCATCATTGTTGGATGTGTCCATCAGTTTTGCTGTATCGTTCCCCTTCTCTGTCGGTACCGCTGCTGATGTACGGTCATACTTGCATGGCGCTCCACCGTGCTGGCCTCTATCAACTTCAGCAGCCGCTTCAGCACTAAAAGCTGAAGCGGCTCGCGGTGACACCTGTGTCATCTTCATCCCCATTACTCCACCGTCTCCACTGAGAACTCCGGAAGACGCAGCTTCACCGCCGGTTTGTGATAAGTGCGGCATGCCTTCGAGTTGCCTAAAGAAAGCGTCTGAAGAGGCGGATAGCATCGACTGGGCACCAACAACGGCGGCTCTTTGTGAGATCCCCGGTGATGCTGTTTTTGTTGAGGCAAGTTCATGCCGCCCTTGCTGCTGCTGCTGCTGCTGCTGCAACCGTTGATGAGAGTAGCGGAGCGAGCAGCTACTGAGGTTACTCTTCGCGTCGTCCTGTTCATTCAAGAGCTCCGCCCACGGCTTCAGCAATGTATTGACGTGAGATTCATCGCTTTTGATGACTGTTCTCGCTGTTTCCTCTACATGTTGCTCTGGCGTCGCAGGAAAATCCGCGACCGTGTCCGCCTCCACTCCGGTTGAGGGGGAAGAAGAGGACACAGTAGTAGTAGTAATGACCCTCACTGCTGCCGCACGGCTGTGGCCAAGTGTGCTGTTCCCCCCACATCTCTTGTGCTCTTCGCGCTGCATCGTCATCAGCAACGTTTTGCTGTAGAGCAGTGCCATGCCATAATCACCACATTGTGAGGCACACACTGACGCCTTGTACAGCGCACGTGAGAAGAGATGAAAGAAACCATCATACACAGCTAGCAGCTGCTCTTGTTGTTGTGCTTGACCGATAGTGCTGCCCGCGTACTCTGCCAGTCGTTTCTGAAGTATGGCAGAAGCAGATAATGGCGAGTTCTCTCTAGCTTTATCGGGGCCAGCAACAGCACCAGCACCAGAGAGCGCATGTGCCTTGTCGCTCCCTTCCACTTCCTCATTTCTTTTTGAAAAAAGTCCTGCGAAGAACCCACCGCTTGTGGCTGCTGGCGCTGCTGCTGCTGCCGCAGTGGCACCACTCGCATTGCCCCCATGAGAATTAGCTGACGTGGGGCCGCCGCGCTGCTCTCCAGCAATGATTTTGCCAGTCCTCTCCTCCTCCTCACTCATGAGCACTGCAAGCAGCATCCACTGAGGTGTGTCTTGTAATAGCACAGCAGCAGCAAGCTCGTAGTAACGCGTGGCCTGCTCCATGGAGTGAAACTGCTTTACCAGAATATTACCAAGTCGCATCAGCAAGGACGAGATCAGTGCGATATGAGGACTGTGAGCTAGCGGTGGCGAGGGCACCAGGAGTGGTGGTGACGGTGGTGCATCCTTATGATCTGTGGATGCACAACGTACCGATGGAAAGGACTTTGGAGCTTCATCCTTGATATCTACCTCAGGGGAGTGTTGCCTCTCTCTCTCCTTCTCTTGTTCTTCGCTCCGTTGCTTCCGGAATGCCGCACGTGCCTTCGTGTACGTCCGTTGCGGCTCTGGGCACTCATCCGGCCGTACCGTATCCAGCAGCAGCAGGCCGCACGCATGCAGCACGCAGACCACGCCATGCGTCAAGCTCGTCGCGTCTGTCGGCAGGAACATGGCACTCCTTTCCTCTTCAGCGCGAAGCCACAGCCAGGAGGCTGCGAGGTAGTCCTGTGCCTCGGCAAGGAGGAGGGTGCGCTGACGTTGAAATATACGTGAGAGAAGCTTTGCTGCATACATGTGATGATGATGATGATGATGCTGTTGTTGTCTCAGGCTAGTGGCATCAGACGACACAGAAGGAAAGTGAGCTCTGTTCGCGGTAGTGGCGCCTGCTGATGCTGCTGCGGACATTGTCGGTCGCAAAGGTGGCCCTACCTCAGCGCCGCTGCCACTGCTGCTGCTGCCAGACTTGGCCAGACTCGCCTGAACGCTTCTCAGCACTGCCTCTGCATCCGTCATTACAGCTCCATAGGCCAAAGAAGACATGAGAGGCTGCTGCTTGTGTTGCTGTTGCTGTTGCTGCTGCTGATGTTCACCAAGTCGTGCATCTTTGTCTCTCGTATCCCTCCCGCGACTAGAAAAGAAAGGGAAGGACGACGTTGATGGCACAGAGGGGTTAGTAGAAACGCCAGAAGTACTGACTGGCTTTCCAAAGATACCAGCATCCCTCCCTGCCGCGGTGGCACCGTCCACCAGCAGCGCACGCGCGACGCAGTGCAGTTGAGCTCTATGCATGAGCGCAGAGGCCTCGCACAGACGGCTCTCCGCTGCGGCGCAAAGCCGCGTCTCCTGCTGAATAGCCAACAGAACGCTATCCATGCGTTTGTAAGCCTCTGAGAGAGCGGTGACGCTGTCCATAGAAGTTGATGAGGCGCCGGTGCTGCTGCTGCTGGAGGTACCATCGCTTGTCGAGCGTGGCAAGTGAGAAGTAGTGCTCCCACATGATGCCCCGTAAGAATTTTCTGAAGAAACGCTTCGCCTCGCCACGTCCTCCGCGTCCTCCAGAAGCACAAGCAAACTGTTCCATGACACACATCGAGCACGTGCTTGAACGTGGGAAATTAGCACACGGATGACGTTGAGCTCTTCTTGCCAACCTGCGTACGTGATGTATCGCACTTGTGTCGGCGCAGATGCCTCCATTTATGAAGCTACGCTATCAAAATAATAATAATAATAATGGTAATATATATTCTTCGACATATATATGGGAAAGGGGGGTAGGGGATATGCAAGGGAGCGAAGATGAGTGTTTCCTGCTTACTTACTTACTTTTTTAAAATCCTATCTCCCCTTATTAACTAGCTTCGTACAGCTTCATACATAGAACATACATATATATATATAAGAAGAGGAGAGGGCAATAAAAAATAAATAAATAAAAAATGAAGATATTATTCATCAAGAGACATTTTGCATTGCTACGTCCAAAAAAAAAAAAAAAACATCAGTTTCAATCCAATCGAACACAAGCAATGTTTATACATATATATATATATATATATGTGCAGCTAGCTTGAGTAGATTACTGCCTCTATTTCTTTCTTTCTAATATTGCAAAAATATTAAACAGTAGCAGCAATTTTTTTTTATAAAAAAAAAACACGATCGCGTGATATACCAATAGTAGCAACTATTATCAATAATAATAATAATATGCAATGCATATTTGCAATAACACTACAGAAAGAGAGTGCTATCATCGTCTTCCTCTTCATCAGAAGCAATCAAAGGGGAAAGGCGCCGCGCGATCGGCCGCGAGGGTCGATGGCCCACCCCTGCGTCGTGTGGGCTTTGCCGCTGCTGCGCTGAGTCCTTACGTCTCGCGCCGGCGCTGCTGGTCGTACCACAGAGCCCCACGTTCTCCATGCGGTCTCCACTACCGCCCTGACCAGAGGTGGCCATGAATCTGGTGTTTGGAGAAAGCGGCGAGGACTGCGCACACGTGCTGCCCTCCATTTCTGCTGGCGATGATGCAAACAGCACCGTTGTTGCTGAGTAGCTCATCATGGCTACGTTGCTGTGACCTTTCTCTCCTCCTCCTCCTATCATAGAAGACGCACCATCACCACGACCAGTAGCGGCGTTGACGTATTGTCCTCGCTGCACCGCCCCTGGTGCCATCCTATGCAGCTGCGTGCGTCGCTCATTCCAGAAGGAATGCCGAGAAAAGAAAGAATTCCATGTGGTGACGTGAGAGAGCGGGATGTAGTCCACTAGGGGACCTACGCTTAGGGCATTGTACTTGAGCGAGAAGTTTGGGTTCAAGTAGCCAGAGAAGGCCATGGCATCGGCGGAAACAGGAAGCAGTCGCTGTTGAAAATCAAAATTAGGGCGACGTGCGGGCTCGCCACTTCTCCCTTCTTCCCCATCCACACCAGTGACATCCGTAGCGTTCGCACATCGTGATGAAGTTGCTGCGTACGTGGAGCTCCGTAGTGCGTGTTGTGAATACTGCTGTGTAGCCATGAAAGTCAGGTCCGCTCCACTCGCTGCTGATCTCGCCCCGGCCGCTGAGCGGTAGAGATCGCTATCGCGCGAGTTTCTACTCGTGTGCATGGATGAGGAAGGTGCTCTATTCAAATTGCTTGGATGTTGAGGGAGTTGAGTAGACCAGTCGAACATCGTGATAGCTTCCGCTGCGGCACTTCCATATTCCCCTTCTTCCTCATCGTCATCAGATTCTACGTCGCCCAGTTCCTTCCTCTCCCCTGCCTCTTCTTGCTCTGGCACTGACGCTACTGTAACCTGAGGTGCGGAGGAGAGGGGATGAGGGGTGCCGAACGCTTCTCCATGAGCTCCCACAAACGTGCCCTCACTCATCACGGGAGGATTGTACTGTGAGGACCTGTCTCGACATCGTGCGCCACGGCATGCACCTTCCACTTCAACTCGTTGTGACTTCACACTGCCGCTACCACCTCCACGATCACCGTCGTGGAGGACGTGTTCCGGAGTGCACGACGTCAGCGATACTGCCGCTGCTGTTGCTGCTGCTGCGGCAACCCCATCTGTATCTACAGATGGTTGAGAATCAATACGAGAGAAGCTACCCATAGAACTATAGTGTGCGAGCCCAGCAGCAGCAGCCGCAACACCGGCAAATGTGTCTTGCGACGGCGGCATCAGACGATGCCCCTCTGCGCAAAGATGTATTTCCTGCTGCAGCTGTAGCTGAGGTGGTTGGGGAAGGACATTGCTACGGTCGCTGTCACCATCGATAGAGCCTTTGCAATCTCCCCGTACTTGGTGTTCATTTCTTCCTTTTTTTCTTTTTTCTTCAGAGTTCCTCCTCGCAAGACCTCCTCCTCTGCTCCTTCCAGCAAAGCCTGCCATCTCCTCCGCACCGCCGCTAGATGTATGAGACTGTAAAGATGACGTGGATGCCCACGTGGAAGCATCAGCATTGAGTGCTGTCTTGCCTTGCTTCTTCTCTGTTCTCCTCTCTCTTTCTGCTACTGAATGATGCAGCGGCAGCGTTGGCGGCGATGGCAGCGTGGTAGCGAGGAGCAGCGCGCACCACTGGCCAAGTGACATGCACCCCACCTGCACTCCATCACGCACGACGTCGGCTTCACAGTTCACACAGAAGGATGAGATGAGCCCGGCGTGCATGAGATCCACAAGGAGAAGCAGGAAGATCTCCGTGTACTCGAAGCATGCGGGGTACAGCTGTACGAGCTGCCGGAGACAGTCGAAGAACTGAAGAAGAATAGGCGAAAAGTCGCTTGGCAATTCTTTGGAAGCTGGCGTGACGAGAGCCGCCGCCTCCGCCTTTGACGAGGACGACGCTGCTGCAGCACGCTGAGGAGGGGAGGGAGACGCCGCAGGCGATGTGGGGACACTTCCAACATCGCCTTCTTCTTCATCTTCTTCTTCTTCTGCTTCCAGCATATCCCACTCGTCCCCATGCGTTGTCGAGCTGAGGCGTGTGTCTGAGCCCGAGTCAAGCTTGCTCTCCTTCTTGATTCTATGGGCGGCGTGCCCCACCATGCCGTTGTCACTACCTTCCCCACTGCTTTGCTGACGCTGCGAACTTGAAAGGAGACAGCTACTACTGCTACTACAAGCATTGCGGTTGCCTGCAATACCGGCGGATCGCTTTAACGTTGGATGCCCAAAGGCAACAAAGTCTTTTTCTATTAACACACACAAGCCCTCCACGGTGCGACAGTATGGATCGCACAGCACTTGAGTAAGCGCGCTAACTTGCGAGGTGCGGTCCCACCCATCGGTGCAGTTGATCAACAGTACACTGGCGAGCGCTGAGTGCGCCTCCGCTGCGTAAGACGCGAGTGGCTGCCGGTAGAACTGCTTCTGCGGTGAGTTCCGTTTCATCCATGGCTCTCTCACGCTGTCCATAGCCTCGTGCGGAGGAGATGGAAAGAGAGAAGGCGCGAGAGTCAGGGCAACAAAGTCATGAGCGACAATGTGGGAAAAAACGTTCGCATCTCTCGTGCCTTCACTGCTGCCGCCACCGCCACCCACCGCGAGAGCGGGGGAGTAGAGCGGGTCTGTCGGGATACCACACACACGTCGCGCTGCACGTACAGCGGTGTTGAGCAGGGCGTGAGTGATGCAAGTCCACTGGTCTTGCTGCTGCTGCTGCTGCTGCTGCTGAAATTCATCCTCACATTGGGCGTCCACGTTGCTGCCTTCATTCGTGGAGCGGGAGGCCGTCGCCGTTGGCGCTCTCCCGCCTTTCGTCCGCCCTCCTCCTCCTCCTCCTGCACTGTAAGAGGCAGCAGCAGTCGAGACCTCGGTCCCACCAGCGCCACCGGTCTCTGCCGCTAGCGCCACGGCTGCTAGAGGCGGCTCCCCTCCCATTACGAACATCCCTGTCTGCGGCGCCAGCTCCAGCGCCGATTCCTGAATAGTATTGCGCAGCTGCCGCCACATCTCGCGTACAGAGTGAATGTTAGGCAGATTTGCATACTCAACCCCGCCGTGCCACCACGACATCGCCCCACCACCGCGGAGCGTGTTGCTGTTGGCGAGGAGCGCCGAGCGCAGGTCGAGGATAGCAAACCCACGCGCCGGGCCTGATGCTCGCTGGAGCGCATCAAGAACCATTCGCATTGCCACATGTCTGCTAGTAGTGGCGCCCTTCCTCTTGCTAGCACTGCCACGACTGCGAACCGCTGCAGCACCAAACATGTCATGGGCAGCAGCATCTCCCGTTCCGCGGCGTCGCTCATCACGTTTCTCGTCAGCCCACTCGCCTTGCAGGGAGGGAGTTGCGGCTGCTGCTGCTGCTGCGGACGCGACGTGCCCCATGAAGTGAGAAACCACAGCGGGTTGCGCGCTCCTCACGAGTGCACCGCCGGTCGGGGCGTACATGAACGTGAGTGCTTCGATTCGGCTGGAGGTGCGGTGCTTGCCGTCCATGCGGCCTTGCTGCAGCGATGCCGCCATTCGTGCTGGAACTGGAAAGACCGCGGGGTACGAGGCGCAGAATTGATAATCGAAGTTTACATCAGAGAGAGACCAAAGATCAGGTGAGAGAGATTGACGACTGTACTCCCGAGCAGGATCAAATAGCCACCATGTACGTGCAAGCGGAGAGAGTAAAGTAGTAGTTGTTGTGGTAGTGGTGATATCACCAGTGCTAAGGACACGACTACCGCAAGCGCAAGGAGTGTGCGACTGATCACCACCATATCGGCGCTCACCTCTCGCATCCACTGCTTCTTCACATTGTGGCCCCATGCCACTCCCCCTCTCTTCTACGCGGGGCACCTCTGACTGGCGACAGCAGCAGCAGCAGGAACCATCACTACCGCCACTGCTTTCAATATAGAGCGTGCTGATGGCCGATGCAACCGCGACATTCTTCAGGAACTGCATGGCAAATAAAGTACCTACTGGGCCCGCACCTCCACCACCACTACCACCACTGCCGCCTCTGGGGAAATTGATAGCAGCGGCGATACTTGGAGATGCTGGCAGGATGCCACTGGCGGCAAGCACGAGCGTCACCATGGGCCACGGCCTCCGCGCACTCGCGAGAAAGCGGTTGCCTGCAGTATTGGCGGCAAGCAGCGTGGAGGAGGTGGCTACCCAACTGGCGGCTAATGAGTGCGTAGACAATGATGAAGTGTTGTTCACTGAGGCGGAGCAAACCGCTGCGTGCCGTGCAGCACCGCTGTTACTGTTGCTGCTGTGCTTCGCATGAGGAGAAAGAGTGAGAGGGACTTGGCATGGGCCGCCTAAAAACCTCCGACTTCCAGGCATTTTGCCATCTTCCATCATATCCGCTTCTGTCGTCGTCCCAGCACTCCCGGCGTGTCCAAGAGCAGCACTAGAAACCGCGCTCGCACGACTCGGCTGCATACACGTTTGAAGCAGCTCATACACGTACTCGAGCGTTTGTTGGTCAGCGAATTCAATCCACACTGTGCGCAGTGACTGTGTCTCTATCTTCAGAAGCACCGTAGCAGCGCCGCCGCCTGTGCTGTTGCTTAGAAAGCCAGTCCGTACGGTTGGCACAACTGGAGGAGCGTACGGACTGTGTTGTGCAGCTTCTGCCGTAAGTGTCTTCATGGAGGCGCTGCCACCTGCACATGCAGCGACGACATTGCTGCTGGTTGAACCCTTAATGTTAGTACCACCACGCGGCACAAGCCCCTGCAAGTATGGCTTGATTGAGACGTGCTTCAGTACGGGCCATGGCACCGCCTTGCACTTCTGTTGTTGTTGCTGATGCTGAGATGGTAACGATGGTGGTAGCGGCGGTGATGACTGATGTGCTGCTGGTGCTCCAGTAGTTGTAGCGTCCGTTGCCCCGAAGGATGAGGAGGGGCAGGGCTCAGTGTCTAACGCAAACAGTTTGCGCTTGAGATTAGCATCTGATAGAACACCATCACCAGTGCGCTGCACAGGACAGCACGTGAGACCCACAATGGAAACACGTGGAATGACAAGTAGCAACTCACGCATGCTGCTCTTCCGTCTCGTGTTGTGTGCCGCTGTATCGTTGCCGGCTTCCATCACTTTTTCATCGTCTCCCTCCTCTTGTCTTGCTGCTGCTGGCGCGTGACAACGTCTCAAAATGATATCCTGCTCGGTGATGTACAGAGAGCATGGGGAGTCGTAGAGAGAGGCATCACGCATCGCTGCAGGCGGCCCACCAGTGCTGCTTGCTGTAGTAGTAGTGCTGGCGCCTCCGCCGCTGCTGCACCCGTGAGGGTAAGACAGAGAAAAGCACAAACTGCTAGCAGCGGGAGGAGAAGTTGCAGAAGGTGAAGAGGCGTTCATGTTGGTAGTTCCACTCCCGGGCATCGCGGCGGCTACCGCAGCGCTTATCTTGTGCGTTGCCGAAGAGGTCCTCACTGCGTTCCATAGCGACTTCAGGCCTACTTTAACGACCCCAACCAGCCCTGACCCAGATTGGGTGTAACCCTTCATGAATGACCGGTGTTTGCGGGTGCGGTGATCAGCTTGAGGGTCGTACCCATAGTACCAGACCGTAAGATGGTAAGGCAGTTGGTTGGTGGCTTCGAGAAGAGCAACAGAGGGAAAAAGTGCAGAAGCAGCATCGCCGGCGATGCGGTCCAGCTGGTCACGCAGGACACAGTGGGAGGTGGCGCTCAGCAACGCGCGTATCTCTCTGGGCTTGCCACTGCGACGACCCTCTGCTTCGTTCTCGCCCTTGTCGATGGTGTCGGTACGCCTGCTACGAGCTCCTGCTCCAGGACTGAGTGGCACTCCGGACGACCACCACTGACCGCCTCCAGCCGGAGGCGGTGGCGCGCGATAAAGCGCAGAGAGGATGCGGTGCAGCTCGGGCACAAAGGACTCCGCACTGCCAGGTCGCAACGTAGCAGGTGGTAGTGGCGACGAAGACGTAAGCGGCTTCAGCTCCTCTCCCTCTTCTCGCTGCTTCTGCTGCTGCTGCCTTGAAAGCGTCTGTGATGAGGCAAGGCGGCGACTTGAGCTTCGTGCCTCGTGCGCTACCAAAAACAGACCCTCTGGAACATGTGGGCGGATGTACTTGTGTTTACACATGCCACTCGACCTTCCTTCAAAGCATGCAGCAACAGGCGCGTTCCTTGTACCCGCAGTGGTGGAATCGCGTATGATGAACACTCCTCCACTGCTCCCTCCTTCCTGCATTTTAGCAAGTTGACTGCTGCTACCGCCGCCGTTGCTATCATACGTGCTTTTACCTCGCCCAAAGACACCACAGCAGTGCGCCTCCTCCGCTTCCTTCTCCTTCTCCATTGCAGTAGGGGACGAGCCTGTGGATACAACTGGGGGCGGAAGAACTGTAGTGGCAGCTGCATGAGAGATGAAGGCGGTGCTATAGAGCGGCGAGGCTATCTCGGTGATACCTCGCTGCTGCGGCGGTTGCTGATGTGATGGAGATAAACCCTCTTCTCCTGTCGCAATCGTGGTACCATCGCCGCCGTGTGTAGCGCCACGTCTATCATAGAGGACACAAGGCGACGAGTGACAAGATGAAGAGATGGTCAGCAGATCTGTTTCGTGCGCCAAGAATGAAGCCCACCGAGATATAAGAAGCACAGCCGTCGGCATAACGAGGTTGGCACCACCACCACGATGATCACCACCGTCGGGAGATGCTGTGCAAAGATCTAGAGTAAGCAGCCCCTCTGCGCAACACTTGAGACCAAATAGAAGACACTTGCAGGCAGTCGCAATAGCAAGTCTATCCTCTACGTCACAGTGATCCCCTGAGACGCCAACTGTACTACCACTCGACACGGCAGCGGACTCTCTCACCACGGAAGGGCTCGCTATTTTCTCGAAAAGAGACATCACAGCCCCACGCAGCTGCATTTCTTTACCTTTCATCCGCTGACCTCTTTTTGTATCGGAAGGAGCGGCTGCCATACGTTTCCAGCTGTCAGCATCACCACCATCACAGATGCCAAAGACTTGCGAGATCACGTGTGCGTGCCACACGGATACAAATCGCATCAGCTCCACCCAAGATGACGCCGATGACACCAAAAATGGCTGACCAAACGCTTCTTTTGATGTATCGAAGCTATCTATGCAAAGAGGGGTATAGCAACTGACGCCACCAGCTATTACCTTCATGAGTGAAGAATCATCGTCAATGATTGCTCGACATAGTAGACGAGTTGCTGCTGTTGTGGTTTCTCCTTCTTGTCCAGTGCAGTAGGTGGACAAGAAAGAAAACAGACAAGGGTCTGGCACTGCCTGATAGATGCCGTGGAGAAGTTCCCCCTCAAGGGGTTCCTTCACGTTGTACGCGCTCTCAGGTCTCGCAGTCAAGGGCGACACAAGAGAAGAGGAGGAACAAGTGGCACGTGTAACAAGACGAAAGGTAAGAGAGCATGAAGCGTCTCTTCCTCCATAATCTTTCATCTCATAATGTTCTCGTGTTTCTTCTCTATTCCTATTTTTAGAATTTGATTCAGATTGCACTGGCGAAAGAAAGGAAGTCGATGCCCACTTGCCACCTCCTTGCAAAAACGAAGAGGATGCGTGACGCCACGCACGTACTGGCACAAGCATGAAGATGCGTAAGGATGCTTGTTGGACCACATGCCACCATGCGTCCAAAGGTACTGTAGCACCAGCGGTAGCGGCAGGTGAAGCACAAGCGATCTCCAGCAAGACCCATCCAAGCTCACCGGGAGCTATGACGTCGGCACTAGCAACGGCAGTAGTAGCGCTCAGATGAGAAGACGCTGGACTCAAACCTTCAAACTCAATAGTGAGACTCGCCATGCTAAAAATGTAAAGAAGAAGAAACAAACAACAACAAAAAAAAAGTTTTACAACAAAAATAGAAATAATGGTTTTAGTGAAGTAACAGTGGAGGGTAAATAGCCTTTTTAAAAAAATAATAATAATAAAATGTTGTATATATATATATAGCCTTGTTTTGTGTATCTATGTGGATGTATATTATTTATATTGATATATGTAAAAAAAGAAAACTTGATAAGCAAAGAAGAAGAAGAAAAAAGAAGAGGAAGAAAAAAGAAACGTTTTTTTTTTTTTTGCTTGCTTGCTTGTAAAGCTGGGGTCTAGACTATTATTGAATATTTGGTGATCTTCGCTCGTACCTTGCTAACGCCAATCAAAGAAAAAAAAAAATAATAATAATAAGATAAATATATATATATATACAATCAACAGAAGAGAAGAAAAAAGAAGTTAATTTGATTGCAAAAAAATATATAAAAAAATACAAACAAATAAAAAGATAAACAAAAAATGACAACACGTTATGCTTCTTGCATCATTTCTTTTATATTGATACCCAATCCATCCTTTATGTGTGTGTGTGTGTCTTGTATGAGAAAAGCGTAGTTGAATGATCATTCTCTCCCGAGAACCTGAAAGCATCAAGGTCAAAATACTTACGACTCCTTCTTTAGCGCTGCCATGAGAGACGCATCCACTACATCATTGATGCTTCTCTTGCTTGTTGCTGCTTTCACTGGTGCGGCGGTGGTTGCATCTTTATTCTTTTCGCATTCTCCCCCACTCTCCCTCCTGACCTCTTCAGGTCTGTACTGCTGCAAGTTGCGTCGCTCCTTCGCTCGTCGCCGTTTCGCCTTCATCGTGCCTTCGTCCTCGCGGTGCACGCGCAGCAACAACAGCGTCGTGTCCACCAGCAGCATCGCCACGAGACCGATCACTGCGTAGAGAATGCACGTCTCCGTCGAAGCGCCACGCATGTACCCGAGGTAGTACCCAGCGAGGCCGGCGCAGAAGGACATGAGCTGCACATCCGCTCCAACCGACGCGCTCTTGAGGAAGGAGGCGTAGGACTCTCTCTTGACCAATTCACTGCGCCGCGCTCGATCCCATTGTGCCTTGGTGAGCACTCCATACCCACCTGCGGCCTCCGCTGTCGCTGCTTCATCCTGAAGGTGGGCAAAGCCACTCCGCCCCGAACCAGATGCCATGGCCATCGAGTTGAGATGCTCTACATCAAGCACACGTGCTGCACGCGCAGAGGTGGCGGCACCAGCAGCAGCTGATGATGAGCTGCCTTTGCCTTTACTACTTACCGTCGCAGTGCTACCCGTTGTGAGACAGTCATAGAAGTAGTCCATGGCGGCACTGTCGATCACATCCACACGGCGGTTCTTCAGTGCGCGGTGAGGATTGTTATCGGGAGATATGGAAGGATTGATAAGGAGAGAAACCGAAGGAAGCAAAGGCACGGGAGGTAGTGGTGACGATGAAGAGGGCATTGTGATCGTGGTGCGACACAACGTCATCAACTCTGTCACTGTGCGTGGCGTGCTGTAGCAGTGGATGCCGCCAATATGATGGGCAGAGCTCGCGGCAGACGCTGAGGCACACGCTTCCAAAATAAGCTTGACAAAGTCAATCGGCAGCAGCACCTCGTAGTCGTGGAAGTACGTATCGAGAGGCAGCCCTGATGCGCTGCAAGGAACTTCTCTTTTATTGGTTGGCCTTTCTCTGCTGCCGCCTGTGTTTCCCTGGCGTGGATGGGCACCAAGCTTTGCATTCTCCCCCCTACTCCTCTTATCCTTCTCCATCACGTCTCCGTCTTCTTCACTGCCTCGAGTGGTTGTAAGCGCTGACACCCGCCACAGCTGCAGCAGGCACAGCTGCTTACACAGGTACTTGACACACCACAGCGCCTCCAGGTCCCTGATGATGAGACAGAGAGAAGACACACGTAACAAAGCTTGAGCCTTCTTGGGGACCTGCAATGCGTGGAGAGCAAGATCGATCGCAGCGAGCGCCGCGGAAGTGCCTCGCGCAGAATCAGCACCACTGCCCTCATCAGCTGCTGCTTCTTGTTGTGATGGGTTCACAGCCACAGCGTTGTTTGTCACATTTATATGAGTTTCTTGACGGCGTCGTAGAAGGTCGTCCAGATAGGCGCGATTGCCGCACCTTAATACTCGAATACTTATCCTTTCCTTCACGCTTGTGAACTGTGCTGCTTGTTGCTCTCCACACGAAGTTGGATCGTCCTCTTGCTCTCCTTTATCTTTTTCGCTCTTCATCGTTCTCCCTTCCGCTTGCTTCTCTACTACTGCTGCTGCTACTGCTTCGTCTCTCCCAGTTAAGCATTCACGTTTCAGGTGGAGATACAACCAAATTGCATCCATCAAGCGCGATGGCGCCTGGGTGGGCAAAAAGTGAGTGATGGAATTGCTGATAAAGTCCGCCACCAGTTCATTCGTCGATGTTAAAGTCGAGAGCGAAGAGGACAGTACTGTGTCGAGCACACAGCAGAGCTCTGGGCCGCGCGCCTCAAGATACACCATAGTGTACCGTCCTATACGATTTTTTCTTTTTAACCCCCTTTTATGCAAAGAAAAAGAGAGATTGCTATTTAGTATGAACTGTGACCGGTGTCAAGAGATGTTCCCCTCTCTCCCCCCCACTCTATTCTCTATCGATAAATATATACGTATGTATTGCGTTCGCTCAAGTGGCTTGCTGTTATATGTGTATCATTCCAAAATAATAACAAAAGGAAGAAAAAAAAAAGTTTTCAGAAATATATATAATGTATCATCCAAGTCCTCCTCTACCTATCTCTTTTCATTTCATCTCAAGACGAGCACGCTCCCTCTCCTCTCTCTCTCTCTCTCTCTCGCTGGTCTACGTACTCTTCAGTATCCACTTCTGATACTAAAAAAAAAAAAATGCTTTGTATTCGTTCTAACATAAACAAACAGACAAGGAATCATCCAGCATCATTTTAGAAAAAAATGAAAATAAAACAATTTTGTGAATGTGCCTTGCTGTTCATATATATATATATCATTAAATGTTACACACAAGCGCAAGGCCTTTACCGACCTCTTTCTATCTTCATCACCATTTGTGTTTGTGTGTGTGTGTGTGTGTGCTTGCTATCGCCCTGCGTTCGCAATGACTTTCCCAACTTGCCGCCTGTACGCAGACAAGAGCGTCGCTGTAGCTTCTTGGAGAGCGGGCTGCAGGCTTCGCAGTGGTGCAGGCGCCACCACAAGCACGGGCACTCCCCACTCTCTTTCCATATCACGATGCTTATCGCTAAGCATACTATGGAGGTCCTTGGCGACAACAACATCCGCCGCAGCAGCGCTTGTATCTTCTTCATCCGAGTAGGTGGAAGCAGAAGGAGAGGGTGAGGAGGGTGCTTCAGATGTGCACTTGCCAGCACGTGGTGTGGGGTTATAGGCCTCCACTCGCCGTAGTGCTGCCCCAGCGCCACGCCTGGAGGCTCGCAGCAGGGGTTGTTCTCGAAGTGCCCGCCCCGCTGTGTGCACCGCCGTAGAACCAATCTCCTTGTGCTGCCCCGCTTGTCTCTTGCGCTCCTCCCAAAACCACTCCCAGAACTGTGCTTCCACCTCCGCTTGCAGCTCAGTGGGGTCCTCAAACATCTCCTCGCTATCTCGAGTGACAAGACACACCAACACACCAGCGATGGCGTCACCAGACTGAGCGCCATCACCGCAGCCACAAGAACCCCTCACCGCTGTCTGCACAGCAATCTTCTTAAGCGCGTCAAGTCCCGCAGCCCATTGCGCGGTGTCATAAGGATCCAGACACACGACAAGGTTGACGTGAGGACAGCTCACACCCATGGCATCCTCTTGCTCCTCCGCCTCTTCGTTGTGTGTTTCACAGCCAGACATGCTGCAACCGCAGTCCCTATTGCTATGTGCACCCCGCACACACACACGGCCGTCACGCAGCACACTCAGAGCCATCACGTCTTCTGACGAAGCAGCGTACACCGCCACACGCGTGTGCACAGTCCATACGTCTTCATCATCGTTCCTGCCCCTCGCCGACCACTGTCCCAGCTGCTGCTGCTGTGAGTGACAAAGGTGGATCGTGTGCGCTCGACTCAACACGCCGAGCTGCGCCACTAACGGCCATTTCTGCCTTCGATCGACCCCTGAGAGCGAGGCGTGCGGCGTCACTGCAGCCCACGAGACGTATCCCACGTAGTTGCACTCGGCAGTGCCAGCGATGACTGAATGTCGGTCCTGCAGGTTGGCCAGTGCCTGTGCAATGATGTTCTCTGCTTTGCGCATGAACATAGACGACAAGATGTCGACTGCGGTGTGAGAAGCCCATTCTTCTTCTTCTCTTTGTTCACAATCGCTGTTGCTACTGCTTTGTTCTTCGCCAGGGCGACTAGCAGCTGTGCACGTACTCACAAGGACAAAGTTGGACCTCAGCTGAAGAACACGCGCATCGAGTACCGGAAGCGTCTCTGTCTTCGCCTGTGATATCATCTCCTCCGCACTCGTAGGACTCCACACAACGCTTGCGTGTAGCGAGGTATCATACGTCACGACTGGCGCGTTGTGCTGCGTGCTAGTAATATCGCGTCCACCACCAGCAGCACGTGTGCTACCGAGTTCACCGCTCCGTATTCTCTCGCCCTCTTGTGCCAACACCATCGTGAGCTGCGATACATCGTCCAGTGCATGACTGTCGTGTGCGAGCAGCGTACGCGCCAATGTCGTCGTACTGTCCATTCTGGTCATGACCGATGAGTCTTCGCTTAAAGTAGATGAGAGAGGAAGAGCAGACGCACTTGTAGTGAAGGTGACTTCGCCATTCATGGCGTTTTCGTGAAGAGAAACACGCTGGTATGGAGCAGAAAGCAAAGAAGCACCACATCCAGCAGCAGCAGCAGCAGCACTCGTAGATGCAGCCATGGTGGACTGCGCAACGAGCACTTCAAAACGGGGGATCATCGCAGGAGAAAAGCCGCGGCACAGTGCGCGTGCTTGTTGATCCGTGTACCGTAGTTCGTCAAGATTCGTCCTACACATGCGGGATGGGGTGCTGCTAGTGCTGTTGTAGCTGTACCGAGAGGACCTCGCCACGTCAAAGCCGCTGGTGCTGCCCGCCATCTCCCCTTCCCGAAGAGAAGCACTGCGAGTCACACTCGTCATTGACAAGGTTGCAGGGTGGTAGAGACTGCGCTGCCACTGAAGAAGAGTAGCCTGCGTCATGTCTGCGTTCATCAGTGCAGTAGAGAGCATGGCGGAGACGGCTAAACTGCCGGCGGGAGCACCAGCAGCACCTCCTGCTCCCCCTCCTCCTCTTGTACATTCTCTAAACTCCACGGCGACGTCACACAGGTAGGCCTCCACTACACTCACAAAAGCCTCTTCAAAGAACGTAGCGCGTAACGTGCAGGACAGAGACAAAGAAGAATAAGCCTCCGCCCTGCTCCTCTTGGTGCGGGTGAAATGCGCGTTACAACGTTGAAGAAGTGAAGAAGCGCCGTACAGTCCGCCGCTCTGCGCGCGAAGGGCCTTACGTTTCTCCGCAAGACTCAGTGCCGCTGTGTGCGTCGTGAGCACTCTCCTTACTTCCTTCTTATCGAGAGCTTCCTGCTTAGCGTTGCTATCCTCTTCCTGTTCTTCATCTTCATCATGTTCGTCCTTCTCTAGAGAGGCGGCGTGACTGACTTTTGGGATTGTACTACCACCCACCGACGGCGCATCTTGGCTGCTGCTGTTGCTGCTTCTACCGGTGTTGATGCTGGTAGAAGTACCGAACTGGCCAGTCGCCGGCAGTTTTGATCCCGATATTGAAGCTGAAATTGGCATGCGCCTCTCAAAAGGCGGAAGCGCGCAGGAAGGCTGTGAAGTTGCTGGTTCTCCTACTGGCTGCATACTAGTAGAGACACTACTCCATAGTGACTCCGCACTTGAGCTCTGCGCTGCCTCTTGTCTCGCTGCTGCTGCTGTCAACGTCTTGGGCAGCACCTTGTTATCTTCCTTGTCCGTACTATCAGCACTCCTGTCGTCGCCACCACCGCTGCTCAGAATTGGCTCCACGTCCTCGGCAGAAGACTCGCGGAGCTCCTCGTGCGCTGTGATTGCCATGGCACCTACGGGAAGTACCCACGACGCACTTGAAGTGCTGGCAAAAGCTGAACCGGTAGCGGTGTTGCTTGCTATTGTTCCTGGAAATGTAGTAAGTTCGCATCTCAAAGGCATCGTCGTAGTCTGTGGAGACTCTACAACGGCTTTACGCCCTGCTATCACGGAGGTTTCAGAGTCAGACAGGGAGTAGTCGTCTGGGAGAGGGGTGACCTTGATGCCTGTGATGCCCGCTGTGAATGGGATTGACTTGGATCCTGAAAGCGGCGGTGACTGTAGTGGAGGAGGGGACTGCATTCCACTATCGAATTCATCGTGCTTCTTTGAGCTTTTCTCTTCCACAGGTTCAGATTGTAATGGCTTCTGCTGCCGCTGCTGCTGTTGTGTTGTCCTTTCCATCTCTTTCATTTTCTTCACCTCCATGTCCGTCTTGACCTTGGCTGCTTCAGCAACAGCTGCTGCGGATGCCTTGATCTTTCTTTCATTTTCGTTCTGTTTCTGACGCTGTGCCTTCGCAGCTTCCGCTTCTCGGGCGGCCTCTTCCTGCATGCGCGCGTACAGTGGGTCTGTACTAATCCGGCAGACGAGTGCTTGCGCTGAGGCCACCTGCGGTAGCTCCTCCGCTTCGTCGCCTTCCTCGTGCACTGCGTCTTCAGCAGCGGTGTGGTCCCAGCCTTCTTCTTCTTCTTCTTCAATATCATCGTCCTCAGCTCCATCGGTGAAGACCGAGCTTGACGTCGAGAGCGACTCCTGATCCCACGCGTCTAGCAGCTCCTCTTCAGTCCTTGCCTGGACACTATTGCCAGCATTCCTTCCTCCTGCAGCCGCTTCCCTGGTCATCTTTGCCGCTAGTTTGCCGCAGAGCGTGAGAGCGCGGCGGAGTGACACCCGGCGGTGCTCGCGGATGCACACAAACCACTCTTCTTCTGCATCCGCTAGACGACAGTGCGCCACGTCGTCGTTGTACGGAGGGCAGTAGGGCTCCAAGATGTCCATGAGGTTTATGGGGCATGCAGGAAGGCGCAGAAGGTGGTGCTCCGATGCCGCTGTTGTTGTTGTTGTTGTTGTTGTTGTTGTTGTTGCCGTCGTCGTCGTTGGGGGTTGAACTGTAAATTTTGTTTGAGCCGGAATAGTCGTCGGCATGGCTGCCTCAGCACCACCGTCCTCCTCTCCCTCTCCCTCTCCTTCTTCATTGTCGTCGCGACAGTCGTCTCCCTCGTCGTCATTGTCGTACTCATCGTTGTAATAGTCGTCATCGCCACCTCCAAAGCTTCCTTCCTCATCCCCCTGATCGTTATCATAGTAGTCGTCGTCGTTGTCGTCGTCGAGCTCCTGTGAGGCACTGCGAAGTTGGTCCTCCCTAGGCTGCTGCACACTAACAAGACTACCTCTGTCACCAGCACCAGCAGTGTGCTGATAATTACCCTCTGAGTTTTTGGCAAAAGGTGCGTTGGGAAAGCGGTCAAAGGCCTCATACCAGACATGGAACCCGAGATACTCTGGGTAGGTCGGATAGAAGAGAGCTTGCTTGCTCGCACACGCCTCCTCGAGTTCCTTCGCCGACACCAACGGCTCAGACCTCTCGTTGCACAGCCGTAAGTGGAGCTCGCTACCGCCTTCAGTGGTTTGAATGGTGTGAAGTTGCTTCGTGAGGCCCATGGCGCCAAGGAACTGCACACAGTGATCCTCCTCCATCATCAGCAGCTCCGCGAGTCGCGACACGGCAATGTCGTCGCGCAGGCGCAGCCTTGTGTAAACGTAGTAGTTTGGCAACACGAGATCGAGCACCGCACGGAATCTGGCGTACGTGAAGGATTGAAAGAGCATTGCTCTCTGCAGCGGTGTCAGCGTCGCCGTACGGCACTGGTGGAAGAAACCAAACCAGTCTCGTTCTGCCCAGCAATGAATGAGTTGTACCGCCACGCGCACGTGATGGGTGCCAATGAGATGCGGCTGCTTCTCCAGTTCTTTGTAAGTCTGAGCCAAGTTGACGCTGGCCGCTGGTGGCTCAGGGCAGAGCGTTTCTTTCCCATCAATAATTTTAGTCTCAAAGCGGCAAAAGGCTGCTCGATCTTCGGCCTTGGCTTCCTGGTTCAGCCCATAGAGCAGCAGCAGGAGAGAGAAAAACTCGGCATTGCGGGGGCGTTGCTCCACGCGGTACCACACGATGAGATCGGTGAAACACTGCGAGGTGGACTCTAAAAAGTTTTTCTTTTCTAGCATAAAGGCCTTGCAGTTTTCTGGCGTGCGACACAGATACGCGCCGCCCACCGCGAGCGTCGCCACGGTGAACTCTAGCCACCGCATACGCCTCGCCCTCTCCTTATCCAGCACCTCACTAGGGATCATCAACGATGAACCGCCGCCGCCACCTTCTCGTTGTGCTACATATCCATGTGTGCTAGCGCTGCACGCCGGTAGCTGCGGGATCCAGGTCGCGCGGATGCCTCTCAGCCTGTCCCATAGATACGGCCATAGTCGAAACGGATCTGTGTAGACAAGATGTGTGTGGGGGCTACGCAGGTAATATTCGACTATGAAGTGCATGGTTTTCTCTAGGGCCAGCGGGGGCCGCGTATGCACCGCACTAAACACTTTGCCTGATGACGAGCGGCTAAATGGCTCTACCTGCAACAGCGTCAGCACACCCGTGTGAGGGTGCACCACGTACTCAAACTGCTCCGGTTGCTGGCGTTGCTCTGGATCTCCGCCGCAGAGGCGGTTGCAGCTGCCTCGGGGAAGTGTCTTGCTATCCTTGGTTGGTAATTTATTATACTGCCTAAGCTGCGTACTGCTGAAGACTTGGATGACTCCAGTGTCTGTGTATGGGGCCACTGCCCCCGCGGCCGTACTCGACGTCGGACCGCCTACGCTTTCACGATTAAAACTGTTGAAGGAGGACATGACTAACCTCTACCTTGTTGCTCGTTTTTTTTTTTTTTTACAGAAAAGACAAACAAATGTCCCTATGCTGAAAGGATACAACTCTTATCAAATACACACGTGGAGGGGGAGCGGAGAAGAAGAAGAAGCAAAGGATATCCCAGCTCACAAGTGAAACAAATAAAAAAGAAAAGTAAGCAGGTGTTTGTTGCTCCCAACTAAATTAGACGTACGTGGACACACCTTACTACTACTACTAAAAAGTAAAATAAAAATTAAATGAAACCATACGTGAGCAATCAAAGGGGGAAAAAAAAGAAAGGGAAAAATAATAAAGTCATCAAACAAATCAAAACAAAAAGAAATAATAATGAAATATCGCCGCTTGTGTCACTCTGCTACGTAAAGAGAAACGCACCAAAGAATAGATATATAATAATAAAAAAAGGAAAGTTTTATTTTTCTGTTGTTTACTCATATGAGCTCTATCTATCAAAAAAAAAAAATGCAAATATATAAATAAATATATAAATATATATATATATGTTTGGAAGAAAGGGAAAATGAAAGTATTGCATACTCATACGAAGCAGCCATACACATACACACGCACGGACTAATTACAAATACAAAACTGAGAAATCTTCCGCACACTTGAACATAAAGCCGCTCATCCTCCCTCTCTCTCTCTTTCTCCCTTTCTTGTATTCCTAGGGCCATCTCCTCTCCTTCTCCTCAGGACGTATTAGAGAGCGTTAGAACACGATCCAGTGTGTACGCAGCGCATGCAGCTAGCACTTCCGTCAGCAGTTTCTCGTCTCTTTCCGCACCATTATGGATAGTGGAAGTGGTTGGGTGTGCACGATCACTTCTCACATTCACTCCAGTGCGTGCCTCTCTTCCCTCCTTCTTCCCTGCACTTGTAGTGGCTCTACCGTTTGCGCTTCTGCTACTAGCTTCGCCGGCGCCAGTGCGAAGCGACGCTGCCCACCTACGCACTGCATTGACGAGTGCAGGCACAACCTCTTTCTTCTCTTCAGCCCCTGCAAAGTCGTCATCTTCACACTCTAGGTCGTCGCGCGAGCGGTGAATGCGTGTCTGGCAGCGTGCACTATCGCCCGCAACACTTCGTGGCGGTATGCCGGGAGGCACTACGGCTGCTCCTACTTCTGGTGCAGCAGCAAACACCGAAGATGTAAGGCGGTCCCGCAGATACGCCGCAAGAACCTCCTGCAATTCATCGAGTTGCTCCTTCGGCCACTGCCAGTGCTGAAGAGGCGTTGAGGACGGAGACTGTAGCGATGGTGACGCTCCTGCTGCTCCTGCCTCTGTCCCAAGTACACTTGTGCTTGACCCCAATCCCGTGATTGTCGTCGCGCTAGCGATCATGGCCACCTCAGAAAGTTCCTCCCACCCACTCAAGCCAAGCACTTCCTTCACAATTGCATCACAAGCACTCTTTATGTGTTCCTCTGGCGGTGCAAGCGGCTCTCCAAGCTGAAGCAAGAGCGGCACACTTTCTTCACTGTGCTCACCGTCTCTTCCACCGCGCTTCCCCGGTATGCCATGCGGCAGACGCTGCGCGAGGATGTCGTGCATCGTGTCAGGCATGCCACCAACGCACGTGACAAGGTCTTGCGCGATGCACGCAGCATGCCGTGCGAGCGCCTCGTGAAGTTCCTGCTGCAACTGCCTAAGCCCCTTCGCATGTGCCACTTCGGCACGTGCCACCACCTCCATCACCGCCGCGTCCTTGGCCTCTTCAGCACGTGTGAGTGCCTCTCGCCTTGCCCGCTCTCCTTTCTTGATGACCTCTGCGTGCGTAGCCGCAAGCGCCACGTGAGTTTCCACTGTGCGCTTGCGCTCCGCCACAAGCGCCTGCACGCTCAGTCGCTTCGCTTCAAGTTGGCGTTGCAGGGAGTGCACGCGGTCCTTGACTGACACCGCTAGAGACTTCAATGCTTTCAGAGAGGGAAACGCCACGTTCGGAGCCGCAGGGTTTTGCTGTTGCTCTTGCTTCTTCTTCTTCTTCGCCAGCGACTTGACGAAAGCAGAGACCGCCAAGCCACCCTCCGTGCTCACTTCGTCGCTCTCGTCGCCCCTTCCACAACGTCTGTCTTGCTCCACTTCATCATCGTCATTCATGATCGCGCCTATTGCGCCGATTGGCGCATCCTCAACGGCAGCGATTAAGTGAGAAGTAGCCGAAGACTCCGCTGACTGCAGCCGGTTATCACGATGACACTGCCGACTTGCCGTCTCCCCACAAGCAGACAACAGCTCCATCACCTCCAGCAGCATCCGCGCCTCCGTCGCGCGTTGCTCCTCTGCTACTCGTCGTTGCCCACGCAGCGTCGCTACGGCTGCTTCTTTCGCATTGTATCGTTGTTCTAGCTGAGTAAGAGCTTCTGTCGCTACTAGCTGAGCGGCCAGGGTCTGCTTGTGCTTCTCCTTGGCCTCTATGAGCTGCTGCTCCATGGCGTGCAACTCGGCTTCGACACTCTGCTTCGCTACTGCCTGTGCCTGGATGGCTTCGTGTGCAGTTTTGAGTTCAGTCTCCAGCTGATGATTGTGCTGCTCTGCGCGGGCGTGTTCTGCCTTCGCCTGCTTCAAGGCAGATGCATGAGAGGCCAGCGCTGTCTGCACCTCCTCCAGCTTCTCTCGGTGGAAGGCAGTCATTTCAGTTGCAAGGTCCTGATACTCAAGTGCCTCTTTCCTCGCAAGCACGCCGGCCTCGTGCAACTTGGCTCTGTACTCATCTCTTTCCGCCAAGGCCGCCACCACAGCGGCTTCTGCTTCCTTCCGTCGCTTCTCCGCCTTGGCGATTGCACGTTCTGCACATTCAGTGGCCTCCACGCAGCCCTCCACCCGTGCGCGTATCCCTTCCTGCCGCTCATCCTCCTGCGTGAGCAGTCGTGCCACCTGAAGCGCGTGCTCTGTTTGCAATTTCTGAATTTCCTGCTCCTTCTCATTCGTCGTCGCCATGGCCGCCTCGACGGCAGCACAAAGCGATGCAATGCGCTCTTCATCTATTTTTTGTCGGTTGAGAGCCTGCTGCAGCTGCAGCGAGACGTTGTCACTAGCACGGGTGGCGTGCTGCATTTCATTTTGCAGATCCGCCACCGTCGATTCCAGCGCCATGCAACGCTGTGTGGCAGCTATGCACGCGCTCTTCGCTGCATCAAGGGCCTCCTGTAGCATTTCTCGCTCCTGCTGGCAGACCCGCAGTTGCGCAAGCGTCTCGGCACACAGCCGCCGCTGCTGCGCTGCGTCCTCTCGTGTAGATGTGCACTCTGTCTGCAAGTGACGGCTGAGGCGTTCGCATTCAGCTCGTACGTCCTGCTCGCGCTGCTTCACAATCTCCAGCTCTGAAGCCAAGGCCCTGTGGGACGCAACTTGACCTTCATACGCGTCAAACTGCGCCGTCAGACCAGTCAGTTCTCCTCTGAGAACAGCAAGCTCCTTGCTGTGCGACTTCTCCTTCGCCCTCAGCTCGTTGTTCTTTCCCTGGAGATCTTCCTGAAGCTGCTGAATGTGTGCGCGCAGCATGGCGGAGTCGTGCTTGGTGCCGCTCTGCGCTGCCTGCAGCTCATCCTGCATGCGTCGCTCGCGCGTTGTTTGCTCCCTCGTCTGCTTCTCCAATAATTGGGCCTTCTGCGCATGCAGTTCCCACTGCTGCTGTGCGTGCGCGAGCTCATTGCGTGCAAGCGCGAGTTCATCCTCCTTCTTCCTAGACTGCTTCTCGAAGGCCTTTACTACCTCCTCAGCTGCCCGCGCTCGATCATCATCATCATCATCATCGCCGCCGCCGCCTCTGCGGTTGTCGTATTTTCCTTCATGAGTTGCAACTGCTCTTTCCGCTCTTTGAGCGCGAAAGAATGATGTCACACGTGCCAGCTCAGCCGCGGTGTCATCGAGCTGCGTGCGTAGTGCGTCAATGTGAGCTTCAGCAGCAGCAAGTGCATCGCGCGTGCTAGATGCATCCCGCGCGTGTTGCTCCACGCTCTGTGTAAGGCTCGCGATAATGCGATCTTTTGACTGCAATGAATGCAACACGCGCTCAGCGACGTCATCTTCATCGTCGTCGTCGTCGTTGTCATCATCATCGATGTTTCCATCTTTACCTACCCCACTCGTCGTGTGGGTCTCTGCCACGCTGACATAGCGAGGATGTCGTCCCGTAAGTTGAGAGGAGCCCTTCCTGTCTGCGTGAGCGCTTCCGCCAAGAGAAGAGGTTGAAACTATGCCAGCTCTAGAGTAGGGCATCTCCATGTGCGATCTGCGCGTCGCCACACCTTCGTCTTTTTCCTTTCCTTCCTCAATCTCTATATCGCTGTCATCTACGCTATCCATAAAAATAGTTGAAACGCGCTCGCTGGTGGTCAGGCCCGCTGGGCTAGCGCTATGAATGTGGGATTCAGTTGTTGTAGCCGCATCGCCACCGCTACTTGTATTGTTGGCGGTGACGTTGCTCGATTGTAGAGTGCTGTAGTTGGCACTAGTAGCGCGATAGGGGCCTCGTTTAACGTTGAATCGACTACCGCTACTACCAGCGCTATAGAGCGACTGATGTGCACCTTGAACCTCTACTCCATCACTGCGGATGTCTACCGCAGGTGAGATACGTGCGCGTCTACCAGAATTGGCACTGAGGGTATTGTTGTTGTTGTTGTTGTTGTTGTTGTCGTTGTTGTTGACATCGGTATTGCGGCCACTGATGCTTTCACCTTGATACGCATGCTGGTTTGTGAATGTAGTACGCGGTAGTTCATCAAACGCTAGTGAGGTCAGACGAGATCCACGAGTGAGAGCGCCGTCACGCTGAGCAGCCGCCATGACTGACTCTGCCTATATAAGATTGAAAACGCCAGAAAAAAATACAATGATGCTAAGCAGCAGATGAAAGGGGGAAGAAAAAACCGCTTCCCTATACGCCCCACTAGGATAGCAACAGTTCTAATGTAGTAATAGTACTTGTATACGTGTTTTTTTTAATCTATTGCTTGTATATATGTGAGTACGTGTGTGTGCGCGTGTTTGCAGCGGTAGTGGTTCTAGATATATGTACCCTTTGGCAAACGCACCTTGAAAAAGAAAAAGAAACTAGCATTCAAAAATTTATAAATAAGTAAAGAAGAAGAGAAAGGAGAACAAAAAAAAAATGTACATCTGTTGTATCGACAGAAAACAGTACACACACACAACCACAAAAGGCAAGTGTGGCGCTGCATACAAGTGTACTACCTGGACTCCTCTTCCAAAATGTAGCGCTTAAAAAAAAAAAATAGTATTTTTTTTCCCCCAAATTTCATTTGAGATGAACAAAGATTGCAATTAGAGGCGTTTCGCTGAACCTTTACCACTCACTCGCGCGTCAACCTTCGCAATCTTTATATATATATTTTCCATTTTCTCAATTTCATTCATTCATTTTTCTTTCATCTTATATCTCCTTGGCACATCAGCGAGTACAACAAGTAAAGCGCAAGAATGTAAATTCTGGTTGATGATTGTAGCAGGAAGTAAGCACAATATGATGTGCAAACAGATTTCTATTACATACCTTGCTTCCTCAATCGTGCTTTCAAGAAAGAAAAAAAAAGGAATAAAACACGGATCTCATGTTTCTAACAAGTTGTAGCCTTTGCGTACATATATACACAAACATACGAGTGTACGCACACACACACGCATACGCTTGCAAGTGCGTGGAGTGCACACACGCATGTATGCACGGACGGCACATGGAGAACAGAAGGAAAAAAAAATTTCAAACCAATAACAAAAAGAAAGAAAGTTGAATAGTAGAAAAAGAAACTAAAATTAAAAAAATTGAAAGTTTTTTCCAAAGACAGATACCGTACGTTGTAGACGCTATATGTGTCTACTTCAAGTATATATATATTTATACGAGAATCATCAATTAAAAAGGCAAAACAAAGTAGTAAAAGAAGAAGAAGAAGAAGAAGAGGTAAAAGGGTCTTCCCATGAAGGGGGGAACAGAGAGAAAGTGCTTATATATATATATATTCTCAGAAATCAAATGGATACACACAGAAATACACAAAAATAGCATCACTGTCCATTATGCGTGTACATCCTCCTCCCTTTTCGTTCGTTCGGACCTTAAAGTACTGTCACGTTCAGCCGGAAGTAAATCAAAACAAACAAACAAAAATAATAAAAGAAGAGAAGTAACAACAACATACAGCATACGATGCATATATTTCCTTCATAAGGTTAAACCGTAAAGGCAAGAAAGCAAAAGCTCATAAAATCAGAAAAACAAGTATATATATATATATTTGTAGACAGAAGTATAAAATCATTTTTTTCCCCCTTTATAAAGGAAAGAGTAAACCTCTTTGAAAGAGAGAGAGAAAGAAATAATAATAATAAAAATATTATAGAGAAAAAAACATGAAATACATTTTTTTCCCTTCATATGCCTGGTAACGTCTCGCACACAAACAGATGGTAAGTTGAGTATCTCTATCATATATAGTTCAGACTCCCAAGTTCTCTATCCCCCCCTTTTTTTTCTTTAATTATTATTATTATTATTCTTCTTGTCCCAAAACACTTCACGCATATACCATTTGCAATTATTCATTATATATTTTTTTCTTGTATCTATTTGTTCCTTTAAAAAAAGTAGCCAACACACGGCAACACATACACGTACTAAATACACGCGTGTTGCCGTGTGTGTGTACACGTGCGCATATACAGGAAACAATAATAATAATAATAATAATAATAATAAAGGGCTTAAGAGAATATAATATTGCGATGTACAAGATCTTCTGAAAAAAACAGAAACAAATAAACGGAAAAAAAAAACGCAACAATTAAAAAAAACCCGCATGAGTTGGCCAACGGCACATTGACAAAACAAAAATCAAAAACAAAAATAAAAATAAAGATAAAATAAAAAAGGAAACCCATCTCTTTTTCATAAAAGTGGAGTCACTTCTCTTTTAAAACATTTCATAGCACCTTCTCCATTTTTCTTTTTGCTTCTTCGCTTCTTTTTCCCCTTTTAAATGGGGCCAACGAAACTATAAAATAGCCACATTAGGTGTCCACACTTCAAAGAAAAAGAAAAAGAGAGACAACATCCCCCAAAAAACAAACAACCCGGAAGTAAATGTAAGACATCCACCAGGAGGAAGAAGATGAAAAAGAAAGAAGAAAAGAAAGGAAACAGGACAAGAACTTCCCCAACAAGCCAAGAGCTTCTCTCACACATATTTCTTTCTGAGCAGAACAAGAAAGACAAATATATGCATGCCTGAGTGACGTTGTGACAAGCTGTATAGGAGAAGAAAGACTGTCGATGGATCTGCTTAAGCAATGCATATATACTGTACCCCGAAAAGTGAACTTCATAGGGGAAGATACATATATGTATATAAAAATAAAGCAATACCATTGTTAAATAGCAATGAAAAAAAAATGATTGCATCTTTTAAAGCTACAATGTAGCCATATACAGTCTTTTTTTTTTGGTATTTAAGGCACAAACACGTGCGCGCGCATACACACATACATTTGCAGTTTCTGTTTCTCTTTTTTTCTTTCAAAATTATTTTTCAAGCAAACAAAAAAAATATCGAATGGAAGACGTCGAACGTATAATCTTCCGGATATGCAGTTGCAAAGCAAAAAAAAATATAAAAAAAATAAAGAAGAAATGGAAATGAAGAGGTAAGATGTACAAGAAGGGAATACCACCAACTGAAAGGATGTGAGAGAGATAGTTTGGGAGAACCCCCCCTCAAAAAAAAAATAGATTGGAAACGCATATACATACATACATGCATACATACAACTCCAACACCCTCTCCCTTCCACACATGTCGCCCTCCAATTTCCTTTGATCGTCTCCACACTTTATTCTTTCTCAACTTTTTTTTTTCTTCTTTCATCTCTCTCTTTTTTTTTCTTTTTCTTCGTCGTCGTCTGTACATACCTCCTTTCTCATATATCCTTTTTGCTTGTCTCGCATGCCAACATATATTTGTAAATCATTTTCTGAAGAAAATATTGCTGGTGCTCCACCTACCTCTTCTTTATTACAAACAGTGTGTTTGAAAAGAATAAAAGGTAAAGAGAAAAAAAAAGAAAGAAGCAAGCGACACACCAATATATGTGTGTAAAGATATAAATATATATATATGCCCCCCCCCCCCAAGGGGAAAAAGATAATGAAAAGGGAGAACAAAGGAGAGTGTGAGGGAGAAAAAAAAAAAATAATAATAATAAACACAAAAAGGGAGAAGAGGGAGGGAGAAAAAAAATAGAGACAATACCATACTTTAACTTCAAAAAAAAAAATTGAAAGACTGGCCTAGTAAAGAGGACGAGGTAATGAACATCTTTTTCTTTTTATATATAAAAGAACAAACAAGCAAACGAAGTTACCCATGCTTCAGTCCCTTTGCGTGCTTTTCACGTTTGTAGATGACGTTTAAGGGCTCTTTTCTTTTCTGTTGTTTTCTCCCCATTCAGTGTTCTGATGCATCGTTTAAATCTTCATATTGGCAACTATCTTTTTGTTTTATTACAAAGAAAAAGCAATCGGCATTATCTCCTTTCTTCTTCTTCTTCTTCTTCCTCTGTAGTGACCTTTAAAAGGCTGAGCTCATGCACACGCACCGAGGCATTCAGCTAGAAACACAATGGACTGCGTGCGCCTGTGGGGGAGGGGAAACCTCCCTTCTCTTCCGTGCAAGGAAAGAGAGAGGGAATGAAAAAGATATGTGTTGTGGTACTTTTTTTTTTTGGTTCTTCATAATTGAGGGGATGCACTGCAGTCGCCCTCTCGTTATTGACAGGCTCTACGCGGCCCCCCACAGGCAATTTTTTTTTTTTACCTTTTCATCTTTCTAAAGAGAAACATGAGAATATTAGGGGAGGTTGGGGAAGAGGAAAAGAAAAAACACACACTAATGGAAAAAAAATAATAATGGTAAAATGCAGCTAGGATCATATTATTATTATAACGCAGCTAGCCTTACTTCTATTTTGCTTTCTTTTCCCTTCCCACCTCTCCCCCCTCCCTTCTTCTCCCAACTCTCCTATATATCTTCTCATTAAAGGGCAATAAAAGCAGGACACGCACACGCACAAACAAACAAACAAACAAATTAAAAAATAAATGTAACCCGCACTCTTCTTCTATACTCCTCCCTCCCAAAAAAAAAAGAAAAAACTTACAGAGCAACAGAGCTGACAAACTCGCGACGGCGCGTCTGAAAGCCGTTGAAAGGGCATCCAGCCGCCGTCGTGTAGCTTCCCATGTCAGGAATAAGCAGCCAGTCACCCACCCTCATCTCGGGAAAGGGCTGCTTCTTCAGGATGCAGTCCATGGAATCACAGGTAGGGCCAAAAATAGTTGTGATGCGCAGAGGACGAGGCTCGCAGGTCTTGCGGCGCTCTTGCACCGTGAGGGTGCGTGAGCGAGTCTGCTGCTGTTGCTGTTGCTGGGGAAGATCGTGAGGCAGATCTCCTGTGAGTGAGGTCTCACGGTGCGAGTGTGTCCCACTTTCTCCGTTTGCCATCGTCGTTGTGACAACAATCGTGCCGGCGATATCATCCGCCGTCGCCGTCGCATCAGTCACCTTGTCGGCGCCATCACCATCGTCAAGCAGAAGCAGCTGGGGGTGGGCATGGTCAAAAATGATGCAGTTGAAACTCTGGTAGAGGCCATCGTTCACGTAGTACTGATACTCCTCGGCGTTATCAAGAGACACCAAAGACTGGCAGGCCGCCTGACACGCCGTCTTCTCCGCAGGGGACATCTTGAGCTTGCGGGTGGCAAACACGTTCATCACGAGGGCGTGCGTCGCGGCGGTGAAGTAGCGGCCAGGTTCGCTGACGACTGTGACGTCCTTGAAAAGGGTCTCCAGCACAGGGCGGATAGCATCGGCGATGTCCTCAAAGGCCAGCTCGTTCCCACCCACAGTAGGCGTGGTGCCCGGGTAACCACCACCAATATCAAGCAGCGTGCAGTTAAATCCAAGCTGCGCCGCTTGCTGAAAAACGCGATGCGAGTCACGGATCGCACTCACGTAGGCGGCAGGGTCTGAGTTTCCACTGCCAACGTGGAAGCTGACACCATAAATGTCGATCCCAACTTCCGCAGCACGGCGCAGGAGACCCTCAACCTCCTCGAGCGGGCAGCCAAACTTGGTTGAGAAGGGGCAGTGAGCAGCCTGATCAACGGTCTTGATGCGAATGATAGCCTTGGCGTGGGGCATGCACTTCGCGATCTTCTCCAGCTCGGCGTAGTTGTCAAACGTCACGTAGGTTACCCCCGCTGCTTCGGCTGCCTTGAGGTCGCCGGGCTGCTTGCACGGGTTCGCAAAGATGATGTCATCGGGCGAGTTCACCAGGCCGTTGTCGAGCACCATGTGGATCTCTGCCTTGGAGGCGCAGTCGAAGCCAGCACCGAGCGCGGCGAGGACCTCCATGATGGCGAGGTTCGGGTTGCACTTGACAGCAAAGTGGGGTCGCACCATCGGCAGGCAGTGGCGCCAGCGAGCCATCTGTTCTACCACGCGACCGAGGTCAATCATGTAGAAGGGATCCTCTCTTTCGTAGTTCCCGGCCAGAGAGGCAGGGGAGTGGTGGTGTATGAAGTGACGCGACATGCGGCGCCAATACTGCTCACGCGTCTCATTCGTGTTGAAGGCGCTCTCAATGGCTGTTGGAAGAGCGGTAGTGGGGGTAGCGGCGAGGTCGTCGGTGGAGGTGGCAGTGGGCAGGTAGGTCGTGATGCCGTACTTGTCAAACATGACCTGGCGAACCGCGGCAAGCCTCTCCTCGGAAGTCCTGTGACCATAAGTAGGGTAGCCAGAGATGGTCTTGCCATCCACGGCGACGCTGCCCTCAAGAAAAAAGTTGGCGACGAGGTCTTGGTTGGCGGCGATGGGTTCGCGAATGCTCAACTCAGAAAGGGCTCCAGTCACCTCATCCTCCATCTTGTTGCTGTTCATGTCCATGCTCAAAACAGCGGCAAAGTCACTTGGGTCGTTGTTGGCGGTGGCGTCCGCATGATCGGGCAGCAGCTCCTGGTCAGCGGATGTGTTAGCAAAGGTGGCATTGAGGATGGTAAACTTGCGCTGTTGCAGCAACTCCAGCTGATCCTCCATGGGAGGGAGGTCATTGACGGCGGCGGCGGTGGAGGAGGGCATGACGGTGGGGGCCGGGGCCTGCTTGAAGTACTCGCTGTTGGCGTAGCGGCTTACATCGCAGAAATTGTCATTGTTCATCGAGATCAGAGAGGCCTGTGGGATGTAGAGCTGAGCTTCCGTGAGAGAGAGAGAGAGAGAGGAGAAAAAAAAAGTGTTTGTTGAGTAGTGCTAGTAGAAAGATTCTAGGTACTTGCCGCGAGAGCTGTGTTGGTAATATATATATAGATAGATAGATAGATAAAGAGAGAAAAAAAGATGAAAAAGGAATTTACATTACATATAAGCATAGAAGTGGAGGGGAATATATATATATATAAATGACAAAAATGCGACTTAATAGTTGAAGCAGGGGAAGTGGTGCCTTAAACTACTATATACATACATATTTATATTTATTTTTCTTACAAGTAAACCCGCTTGACTAAAACAAACAAACAAACAAAGTAAGCATTTATCGATAGAATGGAAATAGATAACAACGACTACGTTGGAGACAATGACAACCTGATTATGCAAAAGAAAAAGGAAAAATAAAAAAAAAGCAAGCAAACATACGATATACTACACGTTGCACACACTCTCTCTCACATTCCATCGCTCACTACACCTTCTGGGGCGAGGCTTCGTTAAGAAGTTTAAAGACATGGCGCTCGCACTGGAGCAGCTCAGCCTTGTGTGCCTTCTTTGTTTCCATGTGGATAGCCCTTCTCCGATGACCATCATCAGCACTAAAGTTTATACTGCCACTAGTGAAAGTAGTAGAGTTGCTAGAGGGAAAGCAGAGCTCAGGGATGGGATCACCATTCAAGTATGCCACTAGAGGCTCCTTGTCCGGGAGTAAAGAGAGAATGACAAGTTCGTCGTCAAAACCGAGCCCGATAAGGTCACGCGCCACCTCAAACGACGTCCTTTTTCCCTTCTTGATCTCGTTTGAATCCATCTGCTCTTTTTCGCTTGCCTTCAACACGTTCCTCCGTTTATTGCGCTTGTGCTGCAGCCCACTCAAGTATGCCTGCACGCGACTGCTACGAGAGTAGAGAAAGTGTCGACACTGTGGCTCCCCACACTTACACGTTATCAATGAATGCCCACACACGAGCTTCTCCCCTGCGTAGAGCGGCGCGAGGCGAGCGCCGTAGTCCACAAGAAGCTCCTCGCCCGCCTTGACAGGCCTAGTTGTAAAGTAACTGTTCGCGTCCTCAAAGTGCTCCCAGGTGGTGATCCTCTCCTTCACCGCATCGTCATCACACGCCAGCGCACAGTCCCAGAATAGAGGAGAGAGCCCTGTACAGAGATTGGCGTTGCAGCTGTGGTTCAGTAGGTGTTGGGGCTGCGCCTGAAGAACAAGCTCAACCACCTGACCAGTAGGGTGCGTGTAGTGCGAGACGTCAGGTAGGCGCTCGTGCGTGTCAGACAAGAGCCGCAAGTAAGCGCTGGAGAGCATGAACGCACGTCGCGGGAGCGCCAACACGCGGGTGCCTGCTGAAAGGTCGCATGAGGTGAAGAGACCTCGTCCATGAATGTCGCTCCTGCTGATGTACACGCACGGCAACGTGTGCGCTTGCAATATATCACGGAACAATAATGAAGGAACAACAGAGGGGAAAGAAAATGATGAAGAAGAAGCTTCTGCGCTGTCTACGTCCTGCATGCAGGTGACAGTGCCATCCGTGTTTCCACCAGCTTCACGAGCCACGACACTAGCAGCAGCAGATGTTGACGCGGCAAGTTCGGCAGCTTGTCCGTATTCACCAGAACAGACGAGCAGTCGTATCGATTCCTCTAAGTGTTTGTTGATATGAAAAGTAGAAGCAGAAGATCCTGCATGCTTCTCATGTTCACCATCATCACTGCAGCTGCCACCGTCAGGGCGACCGCTATCCAGGGGCCAGGGCTTCGTGCCCAGGGGAGGGGCGACTGTAGGGCGACTGAAGAAGCGGATTTGACCAATCATGTAGGAAGGATAGGCGAGATAGCCCCATAGAGTCACCACCGCATGTCCTACAAGAGGGATGTCAAGACACTTGAGCCACATTAACTGCGAGAAGCGCGTGAGGAATGGAGTATGTTGAACCTTCGCAAAAGAAGAGGAAGAGGAAGAAAGCAGGAATCCAGTGGCCGCTGATTTCTGTTCCACCTCCCTCTCTGCATCCGCCGTTCTTTCTTTCCTTTCATGTGCCAGTACGCGATCCATGTCCGCGTAGTTCGTTCTTTTCGTGTAGTGGCGAGGCGTGGCTGTACGTGTGTCGCAATGATGATGTGACGCTGCTGCTGCCGCTGTTGTTGTTGCTGCTGTATAAGTGGTTTTGGACTGAAAGCGTAACGACGCACATACGCAATGATGCCGCACGTGTGGTGCGAAGATAGTGTAGTGCACCGCTGGACGATGAGCGCAACGCACACACGCCCTCATGTACTGCAAAAATGCTGCTGTTATTTATACTATTCTCTTTCTCTCTCTATCTTCCTCAGACTCTCTATATATTTATTTATTTATAAATATATATATATACACATTAATATGTGAAAGATATGGCGCCTAAACAAAAACAAAACAAACAAACGAAAGGCATTTTGTTTTGAGTAAAAAAAAAAAAAAAAAAAATGTATGGAGAGAACAGAAGCGATTGGTAAGTAGTAGTTTAAAAAAAAAGAAAAATAAATGAGATCAACAGTACATCGTAAATAAAGAATCATCCAAAACATTCCTCGCCAGAAAAGCTCAGAAAAAAAAAATATAAAAATAGAAGTACATACTTGCAAGCCTCTTCTTTCTTCGGTGTAAAATATTTTTGTCTTAAAATAGGGATTCTGTGAAGCACACACACGTGAAGTCCATCACTGCATGGAAACATAGCATGAAAATATCACTTGACAGCTCCAAGACGGCACTTCTCTTGGTACTCGCGCAAATACGACGCGAATCGCGATGAAGGCAATCGAGAAGGCACCACGACAGGAGGGTTGAACATCACCTCTAGCGCGGCACCTTCCACCGCTAGCGCCGAGGGCTTTAGCAGCGCACGTAGCGTAGCATTTGCAGATCCCTCTGCTTGCCATCCTTCCTTTACTCCATTATTCTCATTGTCCTCTGCGGCATCAATCAAGAAGGCCGCTGAGGCGAGAACAGCCGGTGGCGTCACGAACTGACATCCAAGATCTCGAAGAATATCCGTGAGTGTCTGCCGTCCCACCTTGCCGGCGGCGCTCACCAGAGAAGCCGCCGTCATCTGTTGTTGATACCTGCTGTGGAGATAGTGACGCAGCATGCGTACTCCGTGTCCCTTCACCGCTACTCCATCATCATCATCATCATCGCTACTGCCAGATGCGGGTAAGAGGTCAAGCTTCGCAATGACACGCTCAATGTAGTCCGCGAGTGTAATCATGTTCCGTTGCGCAAACACAAACTCTTGGAGCACAAGCAGAAGCGTACACGCAACGATGCCATCGCCTTCAGAAAGAAGAGGTGTGACGTGAACTGCTGATGCTGCATCATCATCATCATCATCATCATCATCATCATTATCATCACCGTCACCGTTGCTGCTGCTGCGACTACTTATAGACCGCTCCGCGTCCTCCGCGTCGAAGGTGATAGACTCAAAGGTACACCGGGGGCACGTCTCGCTGGCTGTACACCAGTGTAGCCCTTCATGCACACCTAGGGAAACAGAAGCCACCTTCGCAGCAACCCCTCCTACATCAGATCTAACCGCAGAGGAACCATCTCTAGCACCACTACAGCCGACTGCTTCTGTGGTGGATGTCTCTGACGCCGATACCGAGAACTTAGGAACAGCAACCAGCACACCAGGCCACCCTCTCCCTTGCTGTACATGCCTAAGGGGAGCCACCAGGCTTGTAATGGGCAGGGGCTCCGGTAGTTTCCACACGACGCAATCGTACAGCATGACCGCGTGAGCGTGTGTGTGCGTGGCGTTCAGTAAGAAAGCCGTGACGTATTGTCCTGATGCGGCGGCAAGATAGCCCGCGAGCACAAGCTGCACTCGCGTCGGAATATTCTTCTCCGCGTCTATCGTCGACGTACTTGTCACGCTTGACACGTCCATTGCGCTTGGCGCTGTAGACACCTTCGCGACCTCTGGAGAGGAGAGATTAAGAACCCAGACATGTTGCGCCAGAATCATACCAGGTCGCTGAGAGCGTAACATCTGCGCTGCTTCCTGTCTCGCCTCTTCTGCAACGACTGATGCATCCGTATTCACACCGTTACTACTACTAGTAGGCGCACTCAACCGCAAGACCGCCTCCTGCTGTGCTCGCTCCTCCTGCAGCGCACCGGGAAGTTTGATCCCCCCATCCACAGGAGATCCTTGCAGAGAATTAAAGGAGAGAGAAGAGGATAGAAGACTCCCGGCGATGGCCAGTGGTGGCACGCGTGACGATGCCCCCCTTTTTCCGCTGCTGCTGCTGTTGTCTGCTGACGAGCTCCACTGAAGTACATTTAGAAAGGACAGAGGAGACACCCTGCACGCGTGTAGTGCCATGGACATAAGCGAGTTCCCTCCTCCCTCTCCACGAGTTAAAAGTGAGGTCAATGCACTTGCAGAATTGCTCCTTGTGACGTTACTGTCTTCAGCAGTGTTAGTGCTCGTGCTGCTGCTGCAACTACTGAGGCTCTGCCAGTCCTCGCGAGTGATGCGATGCTGGACAGAGAAGAAGAGATGATTCAGGTGGACTGGTGTCCTGCAGTGAGCATTGAAGTTTCTCGTCAGTACGCTGCAGACTTCGCAGAAGAAAGACCCGTGAGCACCTCTTGACTGTGTTGATTTTCGAGTCTGGTTGTTCAAAGAGTCATCATATTCAATGGCTTGAGCGCCGTCGCCCTGACCATTGGTGTTCTCTCCACCACCTGCTTTCTTCTTGCGGAGTCTTTCCTCAAGAGCTCCATGCATCTGCAGATGCGTGAGTGAAGGCAACCCGACTTTCCAGTATACTCCCCGTGTAACACTAACTGGGTTCAGCACGCTCATGAGCACTTGCACGTTGCCACCATCAGGGACTCCCTCACTGCTGATGCTTCTTCCGTCTCCATCATCCTCATAAGACGACTCCACTGGTGGGCAATTTGTAGAGCAGCCCTTTGCTGCTTCGTGTTGGCTGCGCTGCTGCTGCTGCGGTGGTCGGCCAGCCACTGTCCCTTCCACTGAAGTGGGAGGCGGAGGGGTTGGAAAGAGGTGGGCAAGCCCCAACTCGGACACATCACGACGTGTGAGCGAGCGCTGTACACCATAGTTGTCGCACCACAGCACACTTGTGTGGTCGCGCTGTTCAGTCTCATCGACGCCATCACTACCGCACTTTTTACCTGTGGATGACGCCTTCTTGGTTGTTGCCGCGGCCGTCGCTCCTTCAATTGATGTGCTCACCATGCGCACAGAACCGGAAAGTGGTCTATTGCCAGCGGTAAATATGACCTGTGCGCCGTCCGCTTGCTTTCCATCCTTGGATACTGCTTGTGGCACCGAGGAGCCAGCGGTAGAGCGAGAAGTAGACCCATCGCTCTCATGCATTTTCTTCTTCTTCTTCTTGCTACTGCTGCTCCTCTCCTTGTGCTTGCTTGTTAATGGGCGATGACGAGTATCATCACCCACTGCTGATGCTGTCGGTGGTAACAATAACGTGGGGCTCACTTGCAAATCCACGGGAAGCCGCTGCAGTACGGACTGCGCCGCAACAAGAAGACTGATCCCAAACGACGCCAGGCGCACAAGGGCATTGCCGCCACTGAAGACAGACTGCTCATACTGTGACTGGCGTTTCCGGGCTTGCTGCGCGGCACCAACACTCGCACCCCCTTGTTCATAGGGAATGACCACTGGCGAGAGCAGTGACGACGCACTTGATGCTTCACCAGCTGCAATAGAAAGGCCATCACTGCTGCATGCCTTTGCAACTTTCTCTTCCTCCCACGCGGTCGCTTTCAGCGGTGGCTGAGCGGTGCCGCCACCACTGCCACTGCCACTACCAGAACGGCTTACAAGCACATCAGCTGCAGAGAACAGTCCAGCAAAGCCCAGGGCTTTAAAGCGAAGCGCAAAGGTGGTGCCGGGTGTAAACTGCTCAACTTGCTGGAGCCCAGTGCCAGCAAGGTACGGCTTGAGTGTGTTCGTCACCGCGCTGCTGGTAAGGCTCGCCACGGATGTGTGCGCCACAGAACAGAGAGAAGACAACGCTGAAGGCGCGCGTACATCGACGTTGAAAGTGCAGGTATGGTTGGCATCACCATCGAGCACGTCCATATTGCGTGTCAGCCTCCTGTGATGCTGGCGATACCCTCCGTCCTCACCGCGCATTGTGTGACGCGCAAACGCGGCTATGTATGCGGCACACAGACGGTCCTCAATGCAACCAAAGCCAATCTTAAAGATGAAGTCACAAGGCCGTGGCGATGTCGACCTGGGAGCGGCAGTGGCATTTTTCATGATAGCCATCAAAGCAGGATGCTGATCCTCTCCAGCACGCTGGCTCGCTGTCGTTCCGCGAGCGGTGTCTGGCATACAGTGATGATACACCAGTCGTGTTAGCTGCGCGTCCGCGTCGTACCACTGCACGTGCCTGGAGCCGCCTGGGCGAGTAAAGCGTTGTCCTATACGGGAAAGCGCGGCTTGACGGAGGCGACGAAGAGACTTGATGAGCTGCTGGCGGTACGCTGTGGGCCAGAGGGGGTCAATCAGCGTGCAAGGCAGCCGCTCACGCGCCGTCGTTGACGTTGACGATGACGTCTGTGACATAATACGGTGATGGTACGCGGATATGTCGTGAGCACAGAAGCCCTCACTGTTCTCCTCCACCACCTCATTAGCAAGCGTCAGCACCGCACTCGTCTCGCCTGCAACAATATCCGCCGCCGTCCTTGTGGACGAAGCGAGAGAAGAAAGCGCAACATGCCCAGCCGTTTGTTTCCCAGTCATCCGTGTAGTACTTTCCATCCCACTACTACTACTACTAGTACGTGTGGCTTGCCAATGCGTGAGCGCGCTCTCTTCCGCTAACAACAACTGCACAAGCCGCTGACAGCACTGTGCGACGCTGATGTCGACACTGCGTAGTGCGCTGCGGTTGATACGATAGCTGTGCAAGAACCTAAAGGCCTCATCCGGCGTTGAGCAGGTGTACCACTGCTGAAGCAGCGCGCGTATAATAAGAGGTTCACTCAGATGTCTCTGGACGTTGTCCTGTATGGCAGAACCACCTTCAGCCTGTGCACTCCCTGCAATCGTTGTCGTACTTCGTTGCTGAGCACCGTCAATTGAATCGCTTGCACCCGCTGTGCTGCTCTCTGGCACTGGGAAGCCTGCCAAGTAGCGCTGCATCCACAAGTGTTTATAAAATTGCTCTAGAGGGGAGAGCGCCATGTCTTGATCCGCACCAATGTCGGCGCCAGTAGCCACCTCATCGTTGCTGCCGCTGCCCCACTCCTGACTCCGCTGCTGCTGGGGTAGTGATCCTGCCCCACGAGACAAGATCGTGCGAGCGGACATGCGTGGCGGGACGACAAGGCTAGGCACCGTCATGCCACACGCAATCAGCAGCGCATCCTCCACACAGGAGAACTGAAAAGAGTGGTAGACGAGCAGTGCTTGATCCAACGGGATCGGCAGCGCCGCAACTACGCGGCCTTTAGGAGTCAACTCAAACGCGTCTAAGCGACTCACCAGAGCAGGTCCATAGCGGCAGTTCAGCGTTGCAGAGGAATAGGGACAAGGAACCGTCATGCTGATATCCCCAGTAGTGATAATATGCATGTCCTTCAGTGTTGCGTAGGCAGCCTCCAGGGCAAGCGCGCTGAGTGGGCTCGGCAGGCACCCAAGTGCGCTGGCGGTATCTCTTCCAAACAGAGTCTTCACACGGAGGAGGATGCTCATCGCATTGTCTGGCAGGGGCTCCATGTGGGTCGCGGCCACTTTTGCTCCTGCCCCTGGACTTGTCGCTTCTGCAGATGCCAGCCGCCTTTCTTCTTTCTGCCGAGTAGTTTGCAAGCCGCGGTGATGGTGATGGTGATGGTGATGTATCGCCTGCTGCTTCTGTTGCTCTAGTATCCGTGTCTGTGGCAATGACGGTTTGAAAATTCGACGTGGGGCGAGGTGGATGACAACGCCATCACACGTGCGTCCCGCTCTCCCGCACCGCTGCCGCAAGCTGCTTGCATTGACAAAGGCGGTCTCCATGCGCGTGGTGCCGGTCAAAACATCTGCCATAAATTTTCGCTCCTCACAGCTGTCCAGCACAACGCGAAGGTTTGGAATCGTCAGCGAGCTCTCCGCCACGGGAGTAGAGAGGATGACACGGAAAGGTGCCCCGCTAGCAGCGGAGGCCCGCAGATGCTCGTGAGGGCTGCCCACCGCCGTGGAGTGCAAAATAGGCACGGTGAAGATTTCTTCATCAAAGCGAAGAAGAGTAATGGGTTCATGGTGGGCCCCCGCACAACTGCTGCTGCCACCTGCTGTGCTCTCCAGCCCAGATGCCACAGAGAGAGCAGGGGCTACCTCCGCCACACACAACCTCTCCAGCGCCTGAAGTACCAGCTGTATCTCGGCAAAGCCGGGCAAGAACACAAGAATGCTTACTGGGCTGCCCCGCAGTACGGCGCTGTTCCCTGCGGAGGCGGTCTTACTTGACGCAGGGTTGCTTCCAGGTACTGTCGTTGCAGCACCGTTGAGCCGCAGGGCCTGCAAGAGGTGTAGAATGAAGGAGGCCATCACTGAGGCGTGTGGGCCAAACATGGAGGACTTGACTGTTGTGTAGGTGAAGAAGTGGGTGAGCGCGCTGAACAGGCGCGTGCCATCCTCCGTGAGAAGCAACGGCTGAGAACGCCGACTCCCATCCCTGCCGCCCCGCTCGGAAGGCGGGTTCAGCCACGGACCAAAGAGCAACTTGGAGTGCGTGAAGACACAGCTGCTCTCACCACCACCACCACTAGCAACCGCATTGCTACTATTTATTGTATTCCTTCCACTACCATTACCGCCGCCGCCGCTGCTGCTGCTGCTGCTGCCGCCGCCAGCTTTTGACTGCATGTCATCAATGAAGTACCGCTCAACTCGATAAGGGCCGCCTGTATCAAGCTCAATACTCTCCAAGTTCCCCTCAGCGTCTCCTTCAAGAACCGCCTCCAACACGTCAGCTGGTATGACGCTGCGCATCTGCGACTCGGCCCTTAGCAAGTTTTCAGCGGATCCAAAGCGACACACCGCATACTTGCGCTGATGCTCAGTGAGCATAAACACTGGCTCCCGCGGCTGAAGACGCTGCAGGTTACCTAGCGGTTGAGCTCCTGTGCTAGCGGTGAGTGGCGGCAAACGAAGATATTCCAGCATTGCTCTGGGGTCCATGGTGGCGGACATGATGACGACCTGACGCAACAATGGCCAGTCACTGACAGCAGCAACAGTTCCCCCAGAAGAGAAAGCCTCTTGCCTCTTGACATCGGCGTAGCTCGTAGTCTTACCCTGGCGCTGTCGTAGGTACTTCACAAAGGCCATGAGAAGGTCAGTCTCTATATCCCTGCAGTGCGCCTCGTCAATCACGATGGTCGTCGGCCTCAAAGCAACAGGTTGGTGTCGCGTGGATGTGCCTGCCGTGCCGCTACCGCTACTGCTGAGATCTGACGTCGGAGTAGACTGGAGAGCGTTGAGGATGTATCCGGGAGTAGCGAACACAATTTCGCTCTCCGTTGAGAAGCGCGAGTCGCCACCAACGGCGTATCCTACGCGTTTTCCTAGCGCCTCTGCTGCTGCTGCTGCTGCTGCTTGTCTCTGGTTTGACACATTGCTATCCCCACCTACTGCTCCTGCTGCAAGCAGTTGAGAAGTGTAGGTGGCGAGCTCGATGCACGCAAGACGCGTTGGCTGGCTGACCACGATGCACACACGACTGCATCCAGAAAACTCCCGGACAAAGGTCTTCTGATTGCTGGTGGCAAAGCCCGCCACTCTCGCGTCAACTTCCCCCGCATCCTTCTCGTCATGGGCGTCGTCGCAAAGACCACCTGGTAAGCTCGCAGCAAGACGTTTCTGCAGAGTTGACCAGTGCGCATCCAATAGACAGAGCGGCATCAGAACACTCTTGCCGGTTCCAGTACCAGCAGAGCACAAGAGCAGGGCCGGGTCCGAGTGATGATGATGATGATGATGATGATTGCCATCACTAACTCCTTCTCGCTGATCCTCACTGCGGGATGTCACATCTTCCTCAGGTGCTAAAACGACGCTGCCCATGGTGCAGTAGTGCTTCGTCCAGTAGTCCTTCTCCTTGTAGAGCGGGAAGGAAGCCACCTCTGGTCGTGCTTGCACGAGCTTCGGCCAAGAGACCCGCTTGTTCTTCACGGATACGCTCAACTTGCGAAGGAGTGAGCTGGACACACTTAACACTTTCGATGATGGCGTTGAGGACTGTTGCCTCTCTCGCTGTTGATTCTCTTGTATTTCCTCTACTTTGATTTTATCACCATGCCCATGCGGTGGAAAGCCGCAAGTGTCCTTTTTCATTGCTGTAGAGCCCACCTTCACAGTCGTCTGCATTGCCGGAGAAGGTGCGGCAGCGGGTATCGCAGTGAATGTTGATCGGGCTGCGCCTTCTCGACTTTCTGTTGAGCCCATCATGCCCTTCAAAGACACACCGCGCTGTGGGGAAGGAGTCGATAGCGGTGGCGGTGAAGTAGCACGTCTCCCCGCGGTTGTTGAGCTTTCCTTTATTGCTTGAGTGCCAGCGCGAGCGCCTTGCTGAGGGCATGAAATAAACATCATGTCATGCACGGCGGAGCTCCCGCCGCTTCGAAGAGAGGTGCTATGACAAGGAGAGGAGCGCGGCTTGTGCGCTTTGCGGAGATCAAGCTGCTGTGTAGACACTGTAGCCGCTCTGGACGAGATTTGCTGAGCTCCTGAGACACTAAAGAGAGAGGCAGGGGAAAACGTAGATGAATAAAAAGAAGAAGAAGAAGATGATGATGATGATAAAGAACTAGAAGGGCCCTTTCCTCCTCCTCCTACTCCCCCCTTCCCTATAAAGGAACTCTTCCGTCGTGGTAGCTGACCAGCGGCGGAGATAAGATCTAGTAGAGAGGGCTTGTTGTTGTTGCTGCTGCTGCTGCCGCTTTGCTGCTTTTGCTGACGCGCATGCGAATCTGCGACAGAGGACAACGGAGGCACAGGACGCTTAGACGCTGCTTCGCCAGAGTTACATTGTGTGCTGTCACCACTGCCATGATTGTGACCTGTAGCAGAGCGAGAACTTTTGCTATTGACGGTGTCCTTGTCAAAGTGGCAGCGTCGGGTGGACTCATAGAGAGCGAATGTGCAAAGAGCGGACCTATTGTGAAATCGTGATAGCATGAACAGCGCGGGAATGTATTAAATAAGTAAAAATGAAAGGGGCGGGGGGGAAATCCCAGTGCACGCTGTTTCTGCTATATGTTAGCGCTGTGCATGCAATATGCAGACTTGAGAAAAAAAAAAAAGCAAATAGAAAAAAAAAAAAAAGAAAAGTGACATACGGAAGTCAAACACAAGTGCAAGTGTCCATCAAAAAGGAGTGCTTAGAGGCACAACGACGATTCATTGATAAAAAAACAGACAGAGAAGCTGCTATAAGAACTCCCAGTTTTTTCCCCATTTTTTTATTTATTCTATCTTTATCTGTCTTATCTCACACCTCTATTTCTCTCTCTCGTCCTCTCCTTTCCGTCAATAGAAAGACCAGATCAGCACTTTCACTATTTCTTTTATGAATCATTCAAAGAAAAACAACAACCTTTTTCCTTTCATTCACATATGCTGAAAAAAAGGAAGAAGGAGATACATAGAGATAAAGGGACAAAGGGAGACCAATAAAGAAGAGGCATCTATAGAAGAAGAAGATGTACTCTGACGATAAGGGTTCATGTTTTTTTTTTCTTCCCTTCCCTCTTTCTCTATTTATTCTTAAATGCACAAAGAATAAAAAACAAAAATGAATAGTAATAATAATAATCATCATCATAACGGAAGGTAACCGCAGTGGCTAAACACCCCTTTTTACTTCTGGGAGTTCTCACACTGTTGAGCCACACATGTTGATATCGACTGCCAGAATATATATATATTTCAAGGAGCGAAATAAGCCTACATCACATATGTCTACAAAGGTTTTTTTTTTACAAAAAAGTTAAGGAGAAGAATATTTAATGCACACACACAGGCTATAATATTACCCATACACTCGAAGATACTTATATATACACACGCGTATGAGAAGCTGTGTTGCATTTCATTTTTTTTTTTGAAATGTAAAAAAAAGCAGAGTAATATAACTTGTCTGCATAAAAAAAAAAAATGAGAGAGAGAGAGAGAACGAGCAAACGCTACGGTACTCCGTACCCCTCTTTTTAATATTCTTGTTCGTCCCCTCCTCCTTCCGTCGCCATCAATCTTAACTTTAGTGACCTGTACACACACACCCACCCACACACGCGTATGCACGGTACACTAATATATATATGTATATATGTATAAGACTGTGAGAAACTGTTTTACAATTAAAGCATATGAGGAAGCAAGGAATAATAAAAATGGGAGAACAATAAGACGATATTTTTCTTTTCTTTCGTTCATTTCACATTATCGCTGCTGAGCGCTAGTACCCTTCCTAGATACTCTTTTTTTTTCTTCACAAAATAGTAATAAAGTCATCATGTTTTTCTTCTCATGTTGTTTATCTACGTCTGTTATTTGATAACAGTAATAATAATAATAATAATAATAATAATAAAAGAGGGTGGAGAGAAGCGAGTGCTGCACAGGAAGATACGATAGCTTGCGGACACTCAAACACACACACACACATATATACGTATGCACCAGAAAACAAGTAAGAAATATATACGTCAGTCATCCCTGAGAGGGAAAAGATATTGACATCCCTTTGCCTGGATATGTCGTGTGTTTAAAGTCAGATGTATAAAAAAAACCGCAATATATATGAAGAAAGGAAGGAAAAAAAATAATCATGCAAAAGTTTCTAGCGTATATAAATAGAAAAAAGAAAAATACGACAAGCGTAGTAACAAAAGAGAGCGAAGGAAAAGCACACACACACAAAAGTCCCTACCTACTCTCAACATATGCATTTTGCAGCAAAGATTAATAGCGGACAACAACAACAACAGAAAAAAAAATGCATAAAGAAACATAAAGAATCAGCAGCTGTAAAGACAAAGGGAAAGAAGAAAAGAAAAGAGAGGGAGAGCAACGGATAGGATTCAAAGCAAGAGAAAAAAAAAGAAAAGAAAGCAACAACAACAGGAACATTTACATGATTTTCTCCGCGCTTCTTTCTCTCTTCATTCATTCCATGCTCATTTCCTACTACCGTCAACACTTTAATTTTGTCTTGCGGCATTTTATCATTTCTCTTCTCGTGTCCTGTTCCGCTTGCGACTGCTAAAGCAACAAAGAAGATGCAAGGACACCCACGTAAAGAAAAAGAGAGACAGAAAGAAGAAGAGAGTGAGGGGAAGCGTACCTGGTATGCTCGCATCATTGTTTCCGTCTTGCGGAAAGTGTGTGTGTGTCTCTCTCTCCCTCGTTTCTTTATTTCTTTAGTACTGTGTGTGTGTGTGTGTGTGTGCGTGTGTGTATGTTCCACCCACAACCCTTGCCCTAGTTAAGATGCGGCGGAGAAGAGCAAGCGCTCCTCACCTTGCTTCTATTCCTTCTTTTCATTGTACAGACGAGTAGTGTGTACCTAAAATATTAACAATAATAATAATAATAACAAGCAAAAAAGAATACGGATTTGTTCCTCCCCTCTTCTCTTCTCTCTCTTTTTTTTTTTTTTTAAGGGCTCGGTATTGTCCCTCTTCACTGGTATTGCTGAGGAAGAGAGCGGGACATCATGTTATCCACACGGAACTCGTTCACAAGCGAGAACTTATCCTGGAGATCGATAGGCTTGGAGGCACTGAGCTGCGGCACCTGCTCGAACCTCTTCTTCGCTAACATCTGACGAGTCTCAATCACAGCGTTCTGATAGGAGAGGTTCTTCGTGTTAAGCAGCACATACGTGAGACACTGGGTAGCAGCACCACCAGCACCAGAGCCACCGTTGCCGAGGGAAGCGGTGTTGCCAACATCGGCGGAGGTCTGGTCATCCCGGCAGCCAGAAATCATCAACACATCCCCAGCAGAAAAGTTGTTCTTGCGGATCTGCTTCATGTGAGCCTTCTGTGAAGAGGAGACACCGCTGCCACCAATGAAGGTATAGGGCAGGTCCATCATAGACCCAGAGTGGCAGCAGTCGAACAGCACCGTAAGGCGCACACCAGCGGAGAGGCTTTTGACGAGAATGTCAAAGATATCATTGTCCACAATGCATCCCTTGCTCGCATAGTCGTTGGGGCAGATAACTTGGTCGTACGCCTCGTACTCATCATTTGACTTTGTCTGCGTACCGTGACCGCTATAGTGCATGAACAACACGTCACCTGCTTTGCAATCCTTGACCAGCCATGCCATGTACTTGATTATGTTGGCTCGAGTCGGCAGCGCAGTCGCGTTAGGAAAGTCCTTGTCGTCAACCAGGACAGCCATCTCCTTAACGGGAAAGCTAGTCTTCTGGAAGGTGGCCATCTCCTGGCGCACGTCGTTCACACAACCTGAAAGTTCTGCGTCGGAGCCATAGTAGTTGATGCCGATCAGCAGAGCACGCACGTTACCTCCTGTGTATTGCTGTGCGGCGGGTACCTTGTAGGGCTGAAAGCTGTCCGCACCCTCGGCATCCTGAAAGGCCTCGTTGATGTTGACCGGGTCGGGACGCTTCACTTCACCGATGTACTGCACAACGTAAGGACCAGCAATGGTGATGAGCTTCTTGCCCAGACCGATCCAATCAATCTGACCCTCCACACCGCGACTGGTGATGGCCGCTCCGAAGAGCGACTTGATGCAGTTCATATCAACAGGCATTTTCTTTCCCTTTTTTTCTCCCTTGGGCTACCCAACGTGTATATCAACAAGAAGAGAAAAAAATGAGAATGTAAGACCTAAAGTAATGGCACAACGCTCAATAATGATAACAGCAATCCTGAATAGTAACTGGAATAAAGAAGAAGAAGAAGAAGAAAAGGCGGTAATACACTTTATACTTGGGAGGATCTGCGAATAGATAAAGAGCAATACTACTTGTGTAGAGAGAAGGAAAAAGATTAAGTAAAACAAAAAGAGGGAATATATATAGATGCAATAACGGTCTCTATGAGTGCAATATGTAGCGCATTGCCAAAGGGAGAGAGGGGAAAGACATGCAAAGCCCTTGTGGTCGTGCTCAAAAGTTGATATGTATGAATATTTTTTTTTTAAAGACTTGCAATATCCTTTCGATGATCCTTCGCGTCTTGAGTTACTTGTCTCCTATGTAGGAACGTACAACAACAAACATGTAGTTTTTCTTTTTAAAAAAAAACTGATTGAAATGCATCACTGCGTGTTAAATTTAACTTCTTGATTTTCTGTTAAAGCTCCATTTTTTTTTGTTGTTTTGTTTCTGTTGACCATGTTACAAAAAAAAAAAAAAAACGAGCTGGGTCGCCACGTTGCACTTACAGTGGTAGCATCACCAACAACATGTATATGTAGTGAGGAGAAGCTCAGCAATTGAGAGAGAGAGACCTTACGGTACTGCTTTTCTCTCCCTCACCTTCATACGATCAATACTCTTTACTCCTCTTATATTGATGTTGATTAATAGAGGTTGCTATCCCCAATGAAGCAGCTAAGACAGAGATAAATAGAAAGAGAATGAAAAAAAATAGACAGAGAAGAAATAGGCAATGTGGATCGTCTAGGCACGTACACACGTGCCTAGAGATGGCGGATAAATTTTCTACAGCTGCTGTCGACCTCCGGTACCTTCCCCTTATATACTTTTCCCCCTTGTTTCTTTCTAAAACCCACTATCTCTCGATCCTCCCGCTACTTTGCCCACATGTGCGCGCACTTTTCATTTTCTCTTCTTTTCTTGTTCTTTCAACTTTTCTAATAAATAAATAAAAAATCGCACTTAATGCCTCCTGCTGCTGCTGCTGTCCTTGCGGTTACCTTGAGGAGGTGTCATTCAGAGAGATAATCATATCTTCCAGCTCAGCCTTCTGGTTCGCCAGCCATGCCTCACCGCCTTTTGCCTTAAAGTCCTCGTGCGAGCTCACATACTTGGCTAGCTCCTTGCCGAGTTTCTTGATGTCCTTCTCGGTCACCGCCTCGCCGTTCGCCAGTTTCATCGGCATTCCACTGGCGGTGTCGAACTCAGCGTACTTCTTCTCGCCCTCCTTGCGTGCTGCGTCCTGGCGAGCGAAAAACTCATCCGGGGAGTAGTTGTACTGAGACCACTTGTCTACAAGCTTCCTTCTGGTTTCAATTTGATTCGCCAGCTTCTTCTTGCGGTCACCCTCCTGCTGCTCGCGGCGGTCAGCAAGCTCCTTGCGCAGAATGTCAGGCTCGTCATTCTTCCAGGTCGTCGGGCCAGCGGGGTTGTCCTCGAGGCGAATGCCGGCATCGATAAGCCACTCATCGCGCACCGCATCGCACAGCGGCAGGAAGGCGGGCACCATTTTCTGCTCCTTGGCGGCGTCACGCACCGCATCGCGGAAGCGCACAAGAGTGTCAACAACAGACACAAGGCGGTCATCGGCGCCACCAGAGGCACCACCTGCGCCGCCCTGCGCAAAGCCGATGGAGTCGGTGCCCTCCACCACGCCGAATATCTGGAACATGCGGGTCACATAGCGGCCAACCTTGCGCACCAGGGTAGCGCTTGGCCTCTCGCCAGTGAGGAGGTACTGGTTGGTGTGCGCCACAAGGCTCATGAGCTGGGTGAGAGCAGTAGGGGTATCAAAATTGTTCTGCAGGGCCTCGTGCACCGAGTGCTCTACGCTACACCACTTTTCAAGCAGCTCGCGGTCGTGCGGGTTAGCACCTTGAGTCTCCTTCCAGTAGTCATTGCGGAGTACAATGTCAACGCTGCCGAAGAAGGCGCGCAGCACGCGGTCGCGCTCCTTGGCCTCATCGAGAGACTGATCCGAGAAGCTCATCGACTTGTTCCAGCTGTTCGCTAGGAAGAGCAGCCGCATCGTACGAGGGGTGACGCCGAGCTCATCGAGCGCCTGACGGATGGTGATGAAGTTCTTCAGGCTCTTGCTCATCTTCAGCCCCTTGATGTGCAGGTGGCCGCAGTGCAGGAAGTAGTTGACCCACTGGTGGTGGAGGTTGCACGCCTCGCTCTGTGCGCACTCGTTATCGTGGTGCGGGAACTTCAAGTCCCAGCCACCGCTATGAATGTCCATATTCTCGCCGAGGATGTCGCTGGCCATGACGGAGCATTCAATGTGCCAGCCAGGGCGGCCTTCGCCCCATGGTGAGGACCAGTGTGGTTCTCCAGGCTTGGAGAGCTTCCAGAGGGCAAAATCATTTGGGCTGCGCTTCTCGCCCTCCACGCCCTTGGAGAGCGCACCTTCGCCCTCGGCCATCTCGTCCTCTGTTGTGTTCTTCTCACCGCCGGGCTTGAGCTTGGGGTAGTCGTGACCAGCCTTGATGTACGCTTCAGTATCGAAAAACACGGAAGACTTCGCCTTGTACGCAAAGCCGTTGTCCATAATCTTCTGAACAAACTCCACGACCTGCGGCACGTACTCGGTGACGCGGGTGACGATGTCAGGCTCGCGGATGCCAAGGCGCTGCATGTCCTCAAAGAAGGTACGCTCGTAGTACCGAGCGTGATCCTCAAAGATCTGCTGATCAGTAACTTTTTGCCCCTCGCGCTCGTCCAGGAGATCGCCGTTCACGCCAGAAGCGGCACTGAAGAGGCCATCAAAGTTCTTGGCAGCGACGGCGGCGGCGATCTTGGACTTGGTTTCCTCAAGCTGCGTCTCCTTGAGAGCGAGCTCGCCCAACTTCTCCTCGCGCTCTGCCTTGGCACGGCTGTTGGCGCCAGCAGGGATGGGCTCCGACAGTTTCTTTTTCCTCGCGGCCATGCTCGCCACAGCGGCAGCGACAGACTCCTCTACGAACAATTCGAGCGTCTTTAAATCGCCAACAAGTGAGACCTTAAAGTCGTCAAGCAACTTGTTGATTCGCGCGCGCTTGATGATTTTGTCATCGATATCGGTGATGTTCATCTGGTAGACGACCGAGTAGCCAAAGTAGTCTTCCATGATGCGGCGGATGATATCAAAGGTGAGATAGGCACGAGCGTGACCCATGTGAGAGACGTCGTACACGGTCGGACCGCATGTATACCATTTCACCTGGCGACCGTTGCGCGGTGCGAACTCCTCTAGTGTCTCCGTGAGAGAGTTGAGAACAAAGAGATGCTTGCCATCCTTTTGTTGAGGAGGGTACCACACGGGATGACGGTCGCGCTTGACAGTCTGCTCGCAATTGAGTCCCTCCACAACGGTCTTGCCATGCGCGTTGGTGCTGGTGGTCATGAGTCGGGCTTGAATGCTACAGAGAGGCTTAATCGAGCAAAATGAAAATGTGCTAATGGTAGAGTGAACCTTGCCAAGACGGCTACTGCTGATGTACCGGCAGTTGGACTGGATTGCAGAACTAGAGTTTAGTGCGCTTAAGATACTTCGATAGAAAAGAATGGAGTTGAAACGGCGAGTGTGAGTGGTGGGTAAATCAACAAAGGGAAAGTGAGTGACGCATTCGGCGTGTGATGCATGGACAAACTCGTCCGTGGTGGTGGATGTGGCCAGCGACGAGGAGGTTCTACGCGCAACGCCTGATAGGAGGCCACAGCTGCTGCTGCTGCTGCTGCTACCGAGAGCAGCCGCTGGCCACCGGCATGCCAGCACGCAAGTCACCGGCACCAACACCCCTTGGCGAGAGTCACCACCACTAAGACACGTGCGACGCCTCATGAATATGTATATATATATATATATTAAAACTATCTCTTTCTCTCTTTTTCAAAATATGGTTTGCTTCCTGATGTTCGTATTGGATCAAAAAATCATAGCTTGCTTTCGTTTTTTATCGACTTAAGTCAATAAAAGTGAAGATGATGATGTTGACGTATATCGCGAGTGACCACAGTATCTTTTTTTTTTGTCATAAAAAGTTTCTTTTGTACCTCTGCTTTTCCAACATCAGCTTATCTTCAGTAGATAGCAAAAAGGCAAAAATATATATATATAATTCAATAGCAGAAGATAAATTTTTTTAAAAAAAAAGAGGGCAATGAGAGCAAAAAAAAAAAAGAAAAGAAAAAGAAAAGGAATAAAATCAGTCCACAATCAGTAAATAGTCACGTGAGCAACAATATGCTGACCAAACTATTCACTTGTCAGATATATATATATAATGAAGAGAAAGATTTCTCCGTGCCCTAAAAATAGATAGTCAGATCATCAACATCAACCTCTGTATTACATAGACCCTGAAATTGTGTGTGTGTGTGTGTGTGTGTGCATATAAAGATAACAGTACACACACAAAAGAAAGAAAATGTAAGAAACACATGGATGCAATGATAATAATGGCAATCAACGCCAATATATATATATATATATATATTCTAAAATTCTATCCATGATCAATCTAAACGAGAAAACAACAACAACAACAAAAACAAATATATAAGTATAGAGCACTGCTATGCGGTAGCAGCTGAAAGTGAAACTGGAGAGAAGCTAGCAAGCCAGCGCGCATGTGTATACGGAGTACGTCACACAGATGCTGCGTACCGTCTAGAGGTATATAAATATATATATATATATATATGTATGAACAAACTTCAAATGTACGCATCAAAATGTAGAATGTTGTGCTGAGACGACGATGAGGACCTGTCCACCCCTTCACGTGGCCAATGGTCTGGCGCTACCCCCCTGTTTTCCTCCCCGTCATCCGCGTCGCTCTCTTCCAGCTCATCGTAGCCGCCTTCAGTCTCTGAATTATTCTCTTCCCTCTCATTTCTGCGACTGTGCCCTTGAGAAGGCAACTCCTTCTCATTAGGCCCCACACCGTCTGCGCTCTCATCATCATCATCATCATCATCATCATCATCGTAGCCGTGGTCATCCTTCTCTTCTCTCTCCTCACTAGTATCTTGCCCAATCATGTGCTCCATGTAAAGATGAGCCTGATCCGTGCCGTCGTCGTCATCATCGTACAGCCGCTGGCCGCCAGCCAGTCGTAGTGGCATTGGCGTGGTGTCATTGCTCATTAGCATCGGACCATCTCTGCCGTTAACCATGCCGCCGCCGCCACCACTACGGTCAGCTTTAGCTCCGCTGTAGTACCTGTAGGCCGGAGAGAGACCGCCACCTCTACTTACAGCACCGGAAGCACCAGCACCACCACCACCACCACCATCTTCGCCTGCGGCGCCACCCTGCACATTCAGAGTTGGGATTGGCACGACTACATTCGCAGGGGGTGCTGGCTGTATCAAATAGTCAGCAATATAGCTGCCAGCGACGACGACGATGATCACTGCTACAACCCCTACGAAAATGAAGGCGCCAAAGCCGTTCACACGCTTGAAGGAGTCCGTCGGGATGTAAGAAGTCATCTCCGCAGCGCCATATGTGGCCATCGCAACAGCTACATTCGTACTCCGTCTCTTCGTCATAGCACTCGGTGTGGCTTCGAAGTACGACGCGGATGCCACGCCACACGCAACACCTTCAATGGCAGAAGGAATGCACACAATGGCAACTTGACTGAAGGTGCCTGTCACGGAAATCCCGTAAGGAGGGGTGTCAGATGGCAAGTTCACCGCGTCATACCGACAGCGGAATCTATCAGAGCTGGTAGAGCCGTTGTTCACGATGGTATCCATCATATTGCATATCCTCCCTGTAGAAAAGCTGTAAACACCGTATCCGCGACCCACCTCCAAAATGTTGCGGCCGCTAGGTATTTTAATGAAGCGACGCAGCATACGAGTCCCAATGGATTTGTAGTAAAGACCGCCGGGGACAAGCACGGCGGAGGCGACGGTGGCGAGGTCTGTCGTGGTGCTGTAGAACATATAGTCTGCGGTGTAGGCGGCGTGAATAGAAAAGTCGCGCTGGATCGCATTGCCGTTGCTGACCACGTCCTGTATGGCCACGAGGCCCACCGTATCATCTGCCATGCCTAGTGGGTACGAGGGGGCTGGCCGGCGCCCGATTTGGTTTATGATGAAGGTCTGTGTCATCCCGAGAGGCAGTAAGAGAGTAGAAAGAATATAGGCACCAATGTTAGGGCTAATGTTTCCTTGAATAAGAACCTTCTCCACTATGTAGGAAAGCAACGCCACGTTGGTGCGTGAGTATTTGTAGCACACGTCCACACCAGGCTGGCAGTTGCTAAAGATCGCATCTCCCTCTGTCTGGAAGAGCGAATCTACAAATGTGGTGAGAAGGGTTGTCTTTCCATTTGGGGTTTGCGCAGTTCCGAGCTGAAACCCGTTTTCGTTCAGCGATGACGTGTGTGTCATCAGCATATTCAACGTGATAGGTACACCAGGATAGTGAGGATTGCTTAAGTGCGTTTCATTGCTGAAGTAAGGAGGGAGATAAAGATTCGCAATTGGAATGTCTCGATCAAACGGGAGCAGTGAGCGATCCTCCAGGTACATGACCGCCATGACGACGAAGAATTCAGACATTGTGTTCATGCGATAGGCTGCATTCAAATCATTGGGGATGTTGCCTGGCTGCGGCGCTGTGGCAAATTTCGTGCGCACGCCGGCTGCGCAGGTAAGAGGGCCGTGCGTACCGACATTCTCAACAACAACACTGGCGGTCATCGCAAAGAGCTCGGGCTCATCCTGGATAAGCAGTTCTAGCTGGTCCATGCAGTTGTAAGACACCGCAGAGCTGTAACGTTCAGCATGTATTGGGATAGGCACATCACAAAGCAGTAGAAGCGCCACCGCGCATACCACCACCCATGGAGATCCTATGGATACTGGCGCTCTCATCTGACTTCTTTTTCAAAAAATGTTTCCTTCTTTTTTTTTAAAAAAAAAAAAGAAAAGAAAAGAAAAGAAGATAAGAAGCAAGAAAGAAAAGAGAGAGAATAGGAGTTGGATATACACACGAGCGTGTTTCTCTGCCTCTCTGTGTTGGTCAAAATCTACAAATGTCAAAAAAAAAAAAAAAATGTCCCACTTACTCCCCTAAACAATAATAAAATAATATGTCGATCTATCCAGCCAATATGTCTAATATGTATATGTAAAGTGATCTCTCTAATATTCTTGAACTCCCTCTATTTCTTCACAGGAGTATCAAAAAGTAAAAAAAAAAAGGTGTAAAATATAAAGTGATGATTATCTTCCTTCCTATGATGGTAAAAGAAAAAAATATGCATGTTACCATAATAATGATAATAATCATAGCAAAAACGGCATATAGATACAGATGAAAGAGACAGAATAATTTTCAAAAGAAAGTTCGGTATTGCTCTCATTCAATGTGCATTGGTAGTTCATGTCTTCTTTTTTTCATTTCTTTCTTTTTTTTCACTTTCTTCAATATCTTTCGTATATAAAGTTAGTAAATGAGAAGGCAGATGCCCCCTTCTGTAAAAAAAGAAAAAAAAAAGCGGTTGTTGGACCATATTTTTTTTTTGCTCTTCATTTTTCTTCTTCTATCTATCGGGGGGGACACAACAGCAAGATGAGCTGGAAAAATGCTGACACATTGACAATAATCACGCTCTCGCCATCTGCTCTTCTTTAAAAATATATATTCATTACGACTGCCACGAAGTAGTCTCCAGACGAAGCCACAGGGCCGCCATGGAGGCCCTCAGCGCTCTCTGCCGCTCGGTCGCCGTCCATCGGTCCCCTAGCACTGGTGCTTGATCGCTCGCCGCCTCTTCACTTCTGTCATCTGACAAGCTCAAAAACTGAGACGACGTTGCCGACGCAGCAGCAGCCGAAGAAGAGAAGGGGTAGCGTGATTGGTCACTGCACCACGTCCACGCACCGCGTGGCAGGAGCATCACAGCGCCACGCCCAAGAACCATCACACTTGGACACTCGCCCACTACCACTGCGTCCCCGTATAGCATCTCTGCCTCAGGCTCCATCCGGTTCTGTTGCTCTCCTTCCCCAAAGCCCAAGTCCTGCACGTGCTTGTCTTCCATTGCTGACTGCTTAAGCGCAACGCCAGCAACCTCCGATTTGCTTTCAGAGAGCTTCTGTGAAGAAGGCAAAGAGCCGTCCGCCACTACATTCACTCCGCCACGCCGCAGCGACTTTCCGGCTGGAGACAAACAGATACCGCGACCGTCACGGCGTGCTCTCCCACCGAGCCTCACACCAGCAGCAAAGCCGCCCAGCTTTTTCATTTCTCTCACGCTACCATTTGTTGTAGCTGCCGTTGACGTACAGGGCAGCAGTTGCTGCTGTGTTGCTCGAAAACGTGGTGGTGCAGAGCGGCGTAGCAAAATCGCAACGGCTGCCGCGATAGACTTCTCCACACTCTGCACGAGCTGCCACACACCTGTGTGAAGCTGCCCGGGGATGTACTCGTCTCGCAGCACGAGATTCTGGAAGATGCCCCACCATAGATGCACATCGTCCTGAGAGCCGTCGTTGTGGGGCTTCCCTCTTGATGACGAAAGCGCTGCAGACTGCACTCTCCTGTGACCTTGCTTCATCGCATGAGTCGGCGTCGCTGCTTTCGTATTCGCTGGCTCCGCAAAGAGGCCGTGAAGCTGTCTAGCCCCCAACTCTCCTAATAAACCTACCGCGATCAGTTGTGACTGGGGTCTGTGAGGCAGCAAACACAACGCATAGCCACAAGCAATCAACAAGCGTGGCACCGGTGCAGAGGTTGCTAGTGCGACATCAGTAACGAGAGACGTCTGCTCCACAAGCCACAGCGCCACCTGCGGCTGCTCGACAAGCGGAAGGCGAATATTATAAGAGAGAAGAAGACTGAGGAGGGTAAGCGAGGCGGCGGCCTCGGCAACTGCCTCTAGCTGCATTTCTGCCAGTGCGGCCTCAGCCTTCTCAGTGGTGGTGGTGGTGTTGTCAGTACGGATCTCGTCGCCTGTGGCACTACTATCATTCACCTCTTCTCCATGCTGCTGCTGCTGTGTGGATGTGAAAGCTCGGTGCTTTCCCTTCCCAATACCAGCGTGCTGCTGATGCACTGAAGGGCTACCTGCCTTGGAGTTGTTGTCGTGCTCTGACGGAGAGCATCGTCCCTTGGCGCCGCGTGCTACCATCCCTTCCCCTCCAGCTATGCTGTGAAGCGGCACATGACCCCCCAAAGAGAGCATTGTGTCAGCCCTTGGTAGCCTGAGGGAGGTGCGCACGGCCAGCACACGCCTCGCTGTGTGCGCCACGTACTGCGCCACGCATGCTATTGCATCACGCGCCATCGTCGCGCGCGAGGTGGCCTGTCGGCCCCCGCCTGGTGTCCGCACACTGCACACAGCACCAAGCCATTTTAGCGCTGGGCACTGCTGCTGCTGTGGGCGGCCGAGAATTCCGTGATTGTAGCTGTGGTAGAGACTCTGACTCCCTGAAAGCACTGTGAGTGTGACCCCGTCAAGCATGGAGAGGCTATAAGATGATATAAAGGAGGAGGAGGACGCCACTGTTGCAAGAGCAGACTGCTGAAGGCTTCGCTTTCGCAGAGCTCGCTCCTTCGCGGACAAGGCACCTCGCTTCTTCACTGAACCGTTGCTTTGGTTGCCGCTGCGTTGGTGCTGGTCCGACTGCTGGTCGTCCGCACGCTTGGCATCTCGCGCAGGTATTGGGAGCGCCAGCAGCACTCTCGGCGTGGCGACGTCAACACGAAGATACCCCGGCATTGCAGAGTGTATAGGCTGCCAAAGGCGGGTCGCAGCGCTACCATCGCCACTCATACCCAGTCGTGGCATCAGTTCATCCACCGCTGTCACGCTGCTCAACCCAGAGAGTGCAGACCCCTCTGCCTCATCCAAAAGTCGCACGCCTAACGACATGCGCCACGCCGGTGCCGACTGAGTGGCAAGTCCAGCGCTCGTCCCACCATCACCACCTGTAAGTCTCTCCTTGGGTGGAGCGAAACCTCCAGCATTACGTCTAACGCCTCCGCCGCTGCTGTTGCTATCTACTGGCGCAGGAGTGCCTTGTAGATGCGCAAGCGTGCGTGTGTAATGGAAGCCGTCTGAAATGATCTCGCAGGCCATAAACTCACCCTTCACCAGTAGCGTTTGCGCTGTTGCTCCTGTGCCAGCTGTTGCCACATGACTATGGTGACGGTGGTGGTTGCCGGAAACTACGCTGCTAGGGGTTGCATTACTGTGATGACTCTTGGAAGTGCTGCCGCTGGCTCGTGCTGAGCGAGTGGGGACCCACACGGCAACTCTCGAGTGCTTGCCGAGGAGGTGCAGCGGCAGCATCATCACAGGCGGTGGGAGCACAAGCGGACGCACCTGCACAGCTTCTTTGTGACTGTGAGTCTGGTCATAAAAAAAACTGTCAAGAGGAGTACCGCAGCTGAGTTTCCCACCATGAGCGACGGATGGGCGCGATGATGACGAGGGCACGCACCACACCTCCTCCATCACGAGGCAGTTGAGAATGCTGGGGATAGAACAATGCAGCAGCTCAGAGGCACTCTGCGCAGTAATGTTCTGTCGTGCCAAAAGCGATTGGATGTGCACGTTCTCTTCAAGAAGGGCTGAGTGCGTACCGTCCGTGTAAGCAGCAAGCTTGAACGCGGAGGACATCCAGTAGGAACGCAGCGCAAGCAGTTCCTCCTTACACGCTGTCTCACTGCTGCGGCCTTCATTCAATGAAGGAAGTGTGAAGAGCGCCAGCCACTCATCCACCAGCAGAGTAGCTACCCTCTGCACCAGAGGTTCGTCCTCGTTGGTAACCGTCACGCTTGCCATCTGAAAGGCATCCGCGGCACTATGTGCACCGAGTGGCAGCGCGTGAGACTTCCCCTCCTCTTCTTCTTCATTTTTCATCCCTTCGCTAGCCTTCTTGACACCGCCCGCCGCTGCACTTGCGGGTGCGTCTGGTATAACGCCACACTTCCTGTGACCACTTCGTCCCCGCCTGCCGGTCTTGGCATTCTGCTTCCCCTTCCGTGGCGGGCGAGGCGAGAGATCCCACGATATGCGGAATTTCGTGGAAGAAGAAGAAGAAAAGAACGACTTTGCGCGCGGTGCACCGCTGACACCTCGACTGGGATGAAGATGCGAGTGCCGCTGCTTCTGCTCCTCCTCCTCCTCGACTCGTGGAAGTTTCGGTGCTCTGCCCCTGCCCCTGCCACGTCCTCGTCCGCTGCCACGTGTCGCAACGAATGAAGACGATAACTTCTGAGTGAGGTCCGCGTCCTGCGAATCGCCGGGCAGGCCTTGGGGTACCATATCTGAAGAGGACGCAGAAGAAGAGACATCGGAGGCACCCGATGAGGACTCGGAGGAGTGGTCTGAAAACGAGAAGGTTGCGGAGGTGCTGCTGTCTGCCGCGCTGAGATTTCCCTCTCCCTCCTCTTCGCCAATGACAGTTTCTCTATGTGCACGACGATTGTGTCCACTGTTTACTTCAAATCTCTTCGTGTCTTTCTTCCTCTTCTTCGTCGTCTCAGACGCTTCAACTTCGTATACTTCAATGATATTCAGGAAGTGAAGCGCGTTTAACGCCCATACGCTGTAGCGCAAAGCGGCGACTGCCGCGCCTTCCTCACCGCGAGTAAGAGGCGAGGGTCTACGGCTGTTCATGCTACTCAGCAATGAGAGACTTTCCCTGGGTTCGCTACTGCTGCTGCTACTGCCGTCACCACCATCGCAAAGCACGCAACGGTGCGCGCGTAGTAGAGCGTAGTCAGGGGCTGCGACACAGCCTGAATGCAATATCAGCGCCAGAAGAAGAATGTCACTGCCCAGCACTCGCCGCCAGACACAGAAGCAGTGTCGCCAGCGCGCATAACTCTCCTGGAGAAAGTGAGTCTCCAGCCTAGGGGTAATATAAGACGAACCTCGATCGCAAGGATATCTCTGTTCGCTATGAGAGGGCGGTAAGGCAGCTAAGCCTCCCGCCCCAGAGCTAGTTAGTGAAGTGCCACATAAGAAATCGTGCAAAGGTGGCAGCAGGCGCTCAACCACACGAGTGGACGTCATGCATCAACACGCAAATATTAAAATTATCAATTGATGTCTCTTTCTCGCCTATATATGTTTTTTCGTCTTTTTGCTGCGTACGCCTCCCTTTAAAGGTTATCAAACCTAAAAGTATATATATATATACCTTTTCCCTTTGTTTAGTATAGAAGATATGGTGTGTCCATAAAAAAAAAAAATATTTAAAAAGGAAATACAGGTAGTAGTAACAGTATTCTATTCTATCTCCAGTATAAGGCAACCCTCCAGCTTACTTATGCTTTGAATATAATTCTCTTGAAACAGAGAAAGAGAGAGAGAGAGAGAGAGAAGAGAAAAGGCAATAGTACATGTAGAAGTGAATCAATAGCAGCAAGAAAAAAAAAAAAAAGACATGCGCAAAAATACATAAGGGAGCGAACCTGTACATACTTTAACAAGAGAACACAAACACTAGTGAGGTGAAGAATAGAGGTGGTAAACACAGCACATTGAGAACGTAAGTAATATATATATATATATATCATTTTTTTCATTGTGTGTACGTCTGTCACATCTATTGTGTGAACGATCGATATCAGCAGTGGATAACAAATATATTCGCAAAAGAAAAGAGGGTTTAAAATAGAAAGAAAGAGAGCAATAGGACAGAATGAAGGGGAGGGGAGCGGGAGAAACATATGCTAAGATCCTCTCATGCCTAATTCCTATCACATGAAAATGATAAATACAATAGGAGTAAAAAGAAAACCCTTTCGATTGCCAGTGTTGCCTCTCGCTACCCCCTCTACAAGCGTATATATATACGAATGCACGCCCTCTCCCTAAGCAGTGATGACAATACCACTAACCTAGTCGCATGCATTATACAAGTAGTCCATGAGCTGTACAGCACTGCCCTTGTTCATCATGCGGCGGAACTCGGGGTCAGTAATGCGAAGAAACATATTCTGTCGCTTCTCATCAGCAAGAGAGCTGGGCACAGAAGGCAGACCCTTAGCAACCGCCTCCGCGTACCGCACCGCCTGCTCCTTTATAAACTGAGTGTCAGCGCTATTCTTGTCTGGGAAGATGGTCGCAGAAAATTTTATAAACCCCGCGGTGTACTCATGGCCAGGAAAGATAAAAGTGCACTCGTCTGCTGCGGCCTCACCCAAGGAGCTTCCTTCATTCAGTTTGTAGACCTTCTCCATTGCTGCGCACATGTCCTGCGCGTCGCCTTCAAAGAAAGCACCAAGTCCCGCGATAAACATTGTATCCCCCGTAAACAAAGCCGCTCCATCACCGGCGCTCTTGGGGTGGTGAACGCGATACATGACGTGACCCTTCGTGTGGCACGGTACATCTAGCACATCCACGCGAAGTTCGCCCACACTGAAGGTATCCCCTTCCTTCACCGCGTGCGTTGCTCCTGGGATGCTGTCGTTGCGACCTCCATAAATACGAAACGTGTTCGCAGTGATGGCACCGCTATTGTTATGCGACGAAAGTATCAAATTGCGCAGCTTCTCATTGCCGCCAGAGTGGTCCCAGTGCTTGTGAGTCGTAAGAATAGTCGACAGAGAAAATTTGGGGTTGTCCAGGAGTTTGGCGCCGCGCATGTACGCAATAACAGGATCAATATCCGCATTTACATCGACTGCTGCCAAGGCCCCAGTGGCATTGTCTTTGATCAGGTAAGAAAAGTTGTCTTTGAGGGTTGGCACCACTGTGACAGAGAAGACAGAACCAAAATCCTTTGTGAGAGCCTGGCGCATGCTTGCCCACCTCACTGTACACTGTTGATATAAATTCTTCCTTTTATCAGTTTTAGTTCTAAAATACATCAAAAAAAAGGGGGGGTGAGGCGCACATAAAAGTAAATAGAAATTCATAGCACATGTGGGTTTCAAAAAGCAACAACAAGAAAACATTTAAGACAAGCTCAGATGTCACCCAACTACATGTCTGCATCTGGCCAGAAAACAAAACGAAAGCAAAAAGGTCAAAAATCGCATCTGCACCGCTGCCATTTCTCAGTGCAATGCTTGAAAGTCACTCAAGACGACCCATATCTAATTTGTTGCGCGTTAGTGCCCACCCCACACTACCAAAGGCATGAAATAACAAAAAGAGAAGTAAAGAAATGACGTGCATACGTACGTATATATATATGTGTTAGTATCTCAAAGCATGTTCCATTCATACCAACAACATCCTGTCTCATGTGTGTATGTGCGCACAATGATAAAGTAATGAACGTAGACAAAAAAGAAAAGAGAGAGAAAGAAGAAAAGGAAGGAAAAAAAAGACAGCAAAAAAAAAAACTATGTTGTATGTGAGGCCATCCAGCTGCTGCGTATCGCCTTTACAGCGTTCTTTATATTCTTTGATTTCTTCTACTTTTTTCCTCTCCCTCCAGCATGCACTCTCCCTCTCTCTCTCTCTCTTTCATCCGTACACATACAAAAAGAAAGAGAGACAGTGCAATGGCGTCTCTGCCCCATCCTTCATCTACTGTCAAGACAAAAATAACACTGAACGGTGCCAACATCTGCACACACACACAGACATACATTCACGTATCCATACATGATTAGATGAGTACACATATACACGCACACATCAACGCCAAATTGTAATAGTAATGGCCCTCGCGTCTGCCGCCACATTCATCCCTCTCCCTCTCTCCCTCTTTCTTCTTCTTCCTTCCCCTTCTCATGTTTACGAGTAGAAGTCATACGTCTCCTCTCCAGTCTTCTTGATGACTGTGCGATACGCCTTCTCAATGTCTCTAGACAAGATAACGTAGCGGTTCTTGCGCACCGCGAGCATGCCAGCCTCTTGGCAAATGGCCTGAATGTCGGCACCGCTCAGCTTCTCTGGTCTCGTGACAAACTCCTCAAGATCAACCTCGGGCGACAAGTTCATCTTCGCAGTGCACACTTGAAAGACCAGTCGCTTCTGGCGTCTGTCAGGGAACGGGAACTCGATCTTGCGATCCAAACGGCCAGGACGCAGCAGAGCAGGATCGAGAGTATCCCAGCGGTTGGTGGCCATAATCACCTTCACATTGGTGGTCTGGTCAAAGCCATCCATTTGGGTCAGCAACTCCACAAGCACACGCTGCACTTCGCGATCCGCACCTGTTTGCGCATCAAAGCGCTTCGTAGCGATAGAGTCCACCTCGTCAATGAAAATGATTGAAGGCGCGTTCTCGCGAGCGAGGCGAAAAACGTCACGCACCTTTCGCGGGCCCTCGCCGAGGTACTTCTGTACAAACTCGCTGCCCACCACACGAATAAAGGAGGCCTTCGTGTGCTGTGCGACTGCCTTCACCAGCATCGTCTTACCTGTACCAGGAGGCCCATAGAGGAGCACACCACGCGGGGGATCAATACCAATCTGTTGATATAGTCCCGCGTGAGTGAGCGGCAGCTCAACCGCTTCACGAATTTCTTGCTTCTGCATATCCAGACCTCCCACATCGGAGTAGGTCACGTCGGGGCGATCGTTCGAGTTGAGGAGTGTAATGGTGGCGTCTGTCTCGCTGGGCAGCAACTGCACGCACGCATTGCTGCTCTTGTGAAGTCCAACGCTGGCGTTTGGCTTGAGGTGCTCCTTGTTAAGAGTGGAAAGAATCTTCACAAAGTACTGTGTGCCACTCGTGCCACTGACAATGCCGCGAGAGGCATCCACTGCCTCTACAAAGTTGCCCAGAACAAGCGGGACGGCCTGAATACGTTTCACCTCCTGCTTTGCTGCGCTCTCCTCCTTCATTAGTTGATGAGTTTCTGTCTTACAAATCATCGTCTTGAGATCAATATTGTTGATGGCCTTGATGAGGCGCTCGTACTCCTCATACAGAGAGGCGGGCACGCCGGCCGTGGCGTTGTCAACACGCGGGCTCTCCGCGATCGGCTCTTTAATCATTATCTTTTTTTCTGGAAATGCAACAAAAAAAGTCTTCTCGCGGGAGTCGTTTAGCTGATTGCAATTTCTCTCACAGTATGCACGTGTGTGTATGTATGCACGAACACAACAGCAGAAGAAAGAAAATAGCAAATATAGAAAGATGGTGCACTGAGAATTGAGAAATCGCAATAATAATAATAATAATAATAATAAAGTAAAACACTAACAAATGACAGCTACACTGCTGCTGTAGTACTAGTAACTCGGTAATTGTATGTGCGCACGCCTAAGAAGGTAGGCGACGGGAGAGCAAAAACAAAACAAAAAAGAAGCACCGCCACTGGAATGTATAGAATTTGCTAAGAAATAACTAAAAGTACAAAAAAATGTAACAATGAAAACACTGAGTGTTAAAGAGAGAGGAAGAGTGTTATAACATAAAAAAAAAAAAGCAACAACAATAACAATAGATGTTCAGAGATCAGCGGAGCAGTCTAGACAAAAAAAAAAAGCCTATAGCTGTGCACTGGCGTACGTTGAGCTGTTTTGATTTATCATATACTATACTACTCAGTCATTCATGATCATGGTGTACATAGATGTGTGAACTCACAGAAAAGAAAAAGGGGGATAAAGACACACATATATGCGGTTACGGGGACATTTTGATAATTAGTGGTTGTAGAGGTTGACTAAGAAGAAAAAAGAAAAAGAGAATTTACAACCACGAGAAAAAAGTTTTTGGCAAAGCACAGCGACATTTGAAAATTATTACAAAAAACAAAAAACGAAGAACGCGTAGATACGACTCGAATCACAATCAATGAAAACAAAGGTGTATACATATAAGCACATGATAATAGTGATTCCAATAGAATAGTTGTAGACACCTGCAACACTAACACAAATACCAAAAAAAAAAGGTCAATACGAGAAACCAACTATATCAAAAAAAAAAGAGGTTAAACACCCACACGCACGCACACGCGTCTACATACATCCATAACGCAAGCCGCAGTACTTCAGTATATCAAAAAAAAGCAGAATGCAACAACAAAAAAAAGTAGTAGCATGTATATGCATTTTTTGAACTTCAGGGTAAATAGAAAGGTATAAAAAGATATATATATATATATATATATAAAGAAATCAAGCTTCCCCAGCAATAAAGGGACATGTGCGTGCAAAAGCGAAATCATGACAAATAAAAGTAACTAAACAAAACGAAAAAAATAAAATTACAAAGATGAAACACCCAACAACCAAAACGCATGAAAAGATAATAATAAAAATAAAAATAAAAGAAATACAAAATGTTGCGACAGGCAACAAATACAGACACACATACACAAAGGTGCACATAGACACATAAAAGTATCTAAGAAAGAGAAAAAAAAAGCAGGAAATAGCGTGTGCTTTTCCCGCGCGTTTCTCCTCCTGTGCTCTGCCTCCTTGCCACCTACATTCTTATCCCCGTACACCATGCGTCCATTTCCCAACATATATATATATTCAAATCCGCACACGAACAAAAACAAAACACACCATAAGCATATACATACTTAGGAGAAAGGGGTGCAGGCTTGCACACGGGCGGTATGAAGTGATGTTTCCACGTTTTAGCATGCAAGCATTTCCGTCTACGTGAAAACAATAGATGCAAGTGAAAGAAAAAAAAAGAAGATAATAAAAGAAAGTATTCCTTAATATTCAGTAGCAGCGTCCGTTGGCCTGCTTACAAATGCGTTGATCTACCATATACGTTAGCGCATAAAAGAGAAAAAGAGAGAGAAAAAATACCCAACAACAACAAAAAAGGTGGGATTTTAATTTCCTCCTTCCGTCTCTCTCTCCTCTCTCTCTATATATAATAAAAGCACAACAAAATAAAAACAAAAAGGACTGAAGGAAAGCAAAGAAGGTGGCACCAATGCATGACCCTTTTCGTTTTTTCCCCCCTCTATTCTCAAATATATCGTCCTCTCTACAATATACACTTATGGTCTCTGTGCCACTGAAACACCACGACCAGTGGCGAGCAATATCACGCTCGCCTCAGAATAAAAATACAAAAAGATTACAATATCAAATAGTGAAAAAAAAAAGCATTAATGATAATATTAATAATAATAATATTAATAATAATAATCAAAAAGTAAACGAAAGAAAAGAGAAAGAAAAACATAAATAAGAAAATTGGAAAATAGATGCACCTTCGACACATGCCAGTAGCAAACTCCCTCATAAAAAAAAAAAAAAACAGCAGCAACAACGGAAAAAAAAAACAGTTCAACGGCTGAGTACACTCATATACGCGATGCTGCTGTGTTATTGTACATCGACTTGACAAGCCAACACCCACGCGATACCAATGTTTTTTTTCGTTCGTTCGTCAACGCTTTCAGCATATATCACTGCAGTCGTACACACACGCACACAGACATGCAGACCATACACAGCGGTATTGAGCGTTACCGTAGCGCAGTGCGGGCACCTATACACATACTCCAATCATATATGTTTCTCACCTTTTCTGTTTATTTTTTAAAGCAAAATATGTCAAACAAACTGCCCCCCAGCCATATATATA
>JASANZ010002266.1:80514-140275 GCA_030849805.1 Sergeia podlipaevii
ATATATATATATATATATATATATATATATGTATTCGTGTGTAGAGGAGAAATCAGATCTAGCGCAAAAATAGAGCAGTACACACTTCACATCGATATCCCACCGCGCAGCTTGGCTGCCTCCTCCCTCCAGCGCCGTAGCTCCTCACGCTGTCTATCTGCATCTGTCATGCTCCTGCCTGCGTCAGCACCAATGCTTTCCTCCGCCGCTGCTGCGCGCTCGCGTTCCTCTTGGAGATGAACCATCTGTGATCGCATTACCGCCGCCTCCTCTTCTCGCGTACTCGCAGTAATGGACTCCTTACGTCCGCCACCGTCGTGGCTGCTGCACCCAACTGTAGTGGTGGCGGCTAGTGGGCCCCCAACGCACGTCGCGGAACTTGATGACACAGCGGTGGCTACTGCCCCCATTGTACAGGGGGCGATGTTGTGAAGAAGCGACACATCAATACTCGCAGTTGGCGAGGGCTGAAGTGGCTGTAGACGGCCATTGTTGAGCGAAGAGAGAGAGCGCCGGTGGATGGAGCGGAGAGAATGCGAGTTCACTGATGTTGTGTCGAGCGCAGCGTCTTCTCGCGGTGGAAAGGTGCCCGCGTTTCCTCCGAGCGAGCTACCAAGAGGTCCAAGCATAAAAGCATCGTCGGTGCTCACCATTGTCCCTGAGAGACTCGCATTGGCCACCGAGAAATGTCCACCAACATTGCGACCACCAGAGGACCCATTCATCAACGAGTTGGTACGAGATACTGATACCGTAATCGTTGGCAGCCTCATTGGCCCTTGTCCACCACCGTTATTGCACGTGCTGGCGCCGAGTGGCCCGCTGCTGCTCTCCAGGTTGGCAGCCAGTGAAGCTGGACTAGCGCCTGGCGGAGGTGCTGGCACAAGACTGCTGTATACTTCAGGGAATTTAGTGAGCTCAAGGATGTTTGGACTGGCAGTAGTACCGACTCGCACCGACGGCACATTTTCCGTAGCTCTCAAAGGCTTTTGTGTAGCGGGGCCATTTGGTGGTGACGATACCTGTCCCTGCTGCTTCGCAGAATTAAGACTTGCATGTGGTGAGATGCCCGAATGCTCGTGCTGTTGACACTTCGCAGGCGGCGAGAGCGGCGTTGCGGAATGAAAAATGTTTGCCTGAGACAACGACAGGCTCTTGTTCTGGGTGCTTTTCTGCAAGACAAGAAGAGAAGCTTCCAATTGTGACGAGGGCGGATCAACACTAGCTTCACTACTACTGACAGCAACAGAGTCAGTTGGTGCGTCACGCACCTCACGACGCCTGCTGTGCCGCCTGGCACTCGTACTGAGCATCACATCCTCGCCACTCAAAAAGCTAGGGCCAGCAGCAGCAGCAGCAGACTTTGTAAGTTCCACCTCCCGGATGCGATTTGCGATATCCCCAAAAGAAATGGCGGCCGTCGGTACTTCAGGAGCAGCCACAACCACAGGAATAGCAGGAGTACTGGCCGTGGCCGTGGATGGTACAGCCGCAGTCTCCTCCCCCTCCATCTCCTCCTTCCTTGAGGTGCGTCTGACCGTGCCCTCCTCCCCTGGTACCATCAGTTTCGTTGAGGCAAGCAGCGACCCCCTTGAGCCTCGACTGGTAGTACTGGTCGGTTTCATCTGTGGTGGCAGAGGTGGCGGGCTTAGATCGTTGCCAGCAGCTGCCGTGGGCGACGTCGACGGTCTCCCCGTTAACTCCGGTTCAGGAGTATGAGCTCGGCTTTCTCCAGTGGTGACGGCAAGCACATCAGCGGGCACACTACATTCCCGATCGTTATCAACCATCGGGGACCGCGGAGATGATTTTTGGGGTACCGCCTTCGCCACTACCACCTCAGCACTCATAGGATCATTACTATTGTTTATACGCGCACATTTCTTCTTTTCCCTCTCCTCCGCGTCCTTCTTCTCCTCTGCTGCGGTGTTGTCACTACCTCCGGCCACTGCAGCACAGCTCCACCTACTCGTGTCTACGCACTTGGATTCCATCAGGGAGAAGGTTGTGCTAGTGTTATCGGTGTCTAGCGTGGGGGAGCACATGTGCTGTGGTGATGGAAGGCATATGATGTTACATTTCTCTACTCTACTGACTGGTATGAATGGGGTGCAGGCTGCCGTCGTCCCTGCCCCCTCTTGCTGAGACGTTCGTCTACCTTTCATTGCAGAAAGAAGTTCCTCGCACTGCTGGAGGCGCTGGTGTAGCAGCGAGGCCTCCATGCATGCCTGCGCTAACGACTGGCGAAGCTGCTCGTTGGTGGCCTCTGGATCAGCTAGAGTGGTACGCACAGCAGCAGAGACCCCCTCCGTCGCAGACACCGTAAGCCCGCTAGAGTCCATACTACTAAGCGTGCACACGGTCCGGCTCAACCCTCTACTGGCGGGAGTACTCGCACACACGGTGATAGGAGAGACACTTGTCATCGCTCCTGTTGCAGGGCACATGCCATCCCCGGTACTGCGTGTGGAGGAAACTGAACAGGGTCGCTGCGCCCATACGGTCTCATGTGACCCGTTCACAACACTATTGCATTGACTATCAGGTGGTGTTAAGGTACTCACAGACGCACCAGACTGTGTATTCGTCGAAGCTGTTGCAGCCGCAGCCATCGAGTTCGCAATGTTCGAGTACTTCCTACGGAACGTGTTGCTCACCAACACCTCCGCCTCCCACTGCTTGAGAAGTTGGGCGGCAACACTACGCAGTTCCTCTAGATCCTGCGTGTCTGGCACGACGGTAATCACATCGCGAGTACGGTTCAAGTGATCCGCCCCGGAGACGGCAGCAAGCGCGGGGTATGCAGTTGCTTGTGTGGAGGTAGAGGCAGTGGTGGCTGTCGTCGTCGCTGTCCCTGAAGAAGTAGTGGAGAGCCGCGTGCGGCGGAGGGAGGAAAGCGGAGTTGCAGTGGTGCCACCACTTGCTCCATGCACACCACCATTGAGACCTCCTCCAGGGGAGCCGAATTGAAAGCGCAGCAGCGAGCTACTTTTCAGACTAGTCCTACCTAGCTGCTGCTGCCCACTCTCGCCTGCTAAGGCATGGGTTGCAGTGGTGAGCACTTCAGAGCCACTAGTTCCATCCAACACGGTGACAACTGGCGCAGAACTTCCATTGATTACCTTCGACGATGTACTGCTAGTAATCGTTGCTGCCGCCTCCCCGCCTCGTCGAGTGCTACTGCTCCAGCGTTGGTGTCGCTCTCTCGCTGATATGGACTCTGAGAACGAAGACTGCGTCGTCCCAAGTCCGGCAGCAGCACCAGCAGCTATCGCGGAGGTAACTGATGCCCAGGGACCACCTGCTGCTGCGGTGGACTCGATATATAGTGACGTTGGTTGATAACCACGCCGCTGTCTCCGAATAGACGATGTCGGTGGAGACTCGGTGGTCGCAAAAGCTCTGGACGATGTTGGGGCTTCTACATGGCTTGTTTCCTCAGTAGATGAGGTAGGGCTAGCCCGCATAGCTGCGGGTAATAATGATATTGGTGGCACAGTCGTCGAGACAATCGGAACTGTGTAACGCCGCGACGAGGAGGCTGGGTGTCCGCTATTGTCATATATATCGCTGCTGCAGCCCTCCGCATGAATTGGACTGGTCAAGGACGTTACAGCTGTGGCGTGAAATGTGAGAAAAGGAGAGGATATCACGCGGTGTGACGCACTCGTCTGTCCAGCATCCTCAACGTCAATTGGTCCATGCGACGTATCCATGGCACACAAATGAAGAAGAAGAAGAGAAAAAAAAGGGGAAAAAAAGGCAACTAAAAAGAAAGAAAGAAAAAGATGCAAGCAAATATATATATATATATATTAATCACGGAATCACACACACACACACACAAAAAAAAAAAAAAAAGTTGTAAGAAAATTCAAAGTAAGAAATAAATCTGAAGGAAACTTTTTTCAAAAAAAAAAAAAGGGATTGTGGTGGTAATGTTGGGAGAGGGATGTATCAAGAAAAGTACTTTACCCGCTACTTGCTCCTAGCAACTCCTCTCCGCTTTATATAAGTACACAACAAATATATATGCTCCTATAACTTCCACGTGCTATTTTCCCTCGCCTCGTTTTTCTCTTTTTTTTTTCTTTTGATATATAGCCTGCGTATATGTTGTGTACCAAGGAGAATGAATTCAAAATCCTTGAATATATAAATTTACTACGCTTTTACTATTTAATATATATATATATATATATATAAGCGTGTGGTAGATGCACACTGCCAAGTATAATAAATATCAGTGGCTTCTCTCTTAAAAAAAAAAAAAAAAATGATACCTTTCACCTCTATTCGTTTCTCTACTTTTCTTTTCTTTTCTGCGTGTAGAAGGTGATGGTGGGAGGTGAAACAGCCACGTTGTGCTTGTGCACGTGTTGATTCCTCCCAGGTTAAGGGCAATCAATGTGACTGCAGTATTTCCTAATTTGTATTAAGATGGTGCTGATCTGCTTAAAATTAATATTGGCTACAGCACACACTTTGTAATATTTAGTGAAAAAGAGAGGAGAAGAAGAAAAAAAAAAAAGATGATATTCACATAAAAAAAAAAAAAAAGGGAGAATGATAAGTGCCATGGTATTTCCCCAAATGCAACTTCGCTGCTGCAGCTATCCTTTATATACGGGTGATATATTACTTTTGTTTATCGACGCTACTCTGCAAATATAGATAGATAAAAAAAAAAAAGACATGCAAATCAGACGGCATGACTTTGTCATACAACAACAAAAAATAACAATAACAATAACAATAAAGAGCGGCAAACCAAATAGGTGTCTCAGCACTCGAAAAAAAAAAAACTGGCGCATAGCATGGCATGCATACGGAGTTGGTACGCACGCTTACCTGCTTAGTATTGATCAGTGGGTCCAAAACGAAAGTTGGTAAAGTCGCTGTAGTTCCTCTGATAGACAGACTGAAGACCGCTTGTTTCAAGTTCATCAGAGGACCCGACCCTCTTGTTGATCGCAGAGCCGTTGGAAGCTCCACTGCCATCGCTAGATCTCGGAAACGGCGCGGATATTGACGGAGGAGGAGCCGCACTCGGCCCATTTCCCTGGAGTTGTTCTTTCACGCGCGAGAGAAACATTTCCTCCAGCTGACTAGGAAGTGAGACAACGTCCGTTCCCTCTTCACAGCCACAATCCGTCGCAACGGTGGAAGAATTTCCACGGCCTTCGACATTGCTTCCGTGCACACGCTCGTAGAGCGCTATATACGGAGTATCTTGACTTCCATACACGCCGCCCTTTCCGTTAACGATATCCTCCATGACGTTAGGCGCGACCGCCATGACGCTGCCATCGTTTATACACACCCAGTTGGCGTAATAGTCAGCACTGACAGCCGCCTTCACCAGGCCTTCGCCGGCACCTCCATAAAGTATGGAAGATATCGTTGAGGTCGTCTGTGCATTGGTAGACAGGGCAGCTGTAAGTGCCTTCACATATGCTGCCACAGCTGTCTTCGACTCATCGCCCATCTGTTGTCCACACCCACTGGGCACCGCCTCTTGTAAAGGCGCACTGGCGCCATCCTCGTCTTCGGCACGTCCATGGGCTCCTTCACCGGCTAATATGCCTTCGTCCTTTACGACTTCGTGGTGGCCATTTCCGTGAGCGCCACGAGAGGCTGCTCGAGCAAGCGTAAAGTAATGCCCACTTCTTGGGGTACTGCCGCTATGGACAATTACCGCGCAAACGCGGTATGGCACGTGGACGCTACGGCTCGTGGATATGTCAATGACACTGTCATCCCTAGAGGAGGCAGCCTCCGTGTGTGCAGCTAGATCTGCCACGACAACTGAAAGGAGAACCACTTCGTCGAGGATGACCGCATCACAAACCTTCTCGTAGTCGCAGGTGGTGCGGCTGTAGCGAAAGCGATTTAGCTGCAATGTGAGGTACTTTGGAATGTCGCGGACACCGTCGGCGTGCATCTCAGCAGCGGTTTCCTCCTCTACTTCAACTGGTGATGGTGCCTCGGCAAGGGTGCCCAACACGCACGTAGAGAGCGTTGTCGCCGTCCTTGTACCGCAGCGAGTGCACTCCAGTCTGTTGTCTCCATCCATCTCCTCCACGTTTGCTCGTGGATCTGCGACGCGCCACACAAGGGTCTGCAAGTGTACTGGGCACTCCTTCATTTCCTCTGTCCCCGCCGCTGCGCTGCTACTTGGATGCCATTCAATTGCAAGAGGGGGATCTGTTTTCCCCTCCTCCCTCCCGTCATCCTCCACTACATTCGGTGCTACGTGTGCGGTTGCGGTAAGAGACACTATCTGCGCGTCACTACTGCTGGGTTCCGCACTATGTGGCGGTTTTTCATCGCTCGATGCGGCTGTCGTGGGTGTACTGGTAGAGCTTGCACTGCTCACTTCAGAGTCAGCGGCGGCCCCACCACCACTATCCAAGGCACCTCCGTATCGGTACGTTGTGACAGCAGTCATCGCGAGTTCCTTGGCAACGTGTACATCCACGACAGCGAAACGTGGCGGTGAAACTTCCTGCGCGACAAGAAGGGGTGGACACGTCAAAGCCAAAGGCTGCTGCTCAACTGCATCTGGGCTGTCTCTGGCGTTCATGTGTTTCTTTGTCGTGAACTCGCCATCACCGATCATTTCGTCCCTGGGAGAACAACCCTCAGTTCTTAGCGACGCCACCGCAGGAGTGATGGAGGTACCAGACTCGCACTGCCCATGACTGTGCATGAGAGGCACGCTCAAGTCCCAGAAGCTGCTGCGCGTGCTGCGTGTATGACCACATTGCTTACACCGCATCGCTGCCATGGTGGTACCCCCAAACCAGCGGGAGAAACCCGTGCTGATAACTGTGGCAGCACCTGAAGCACTCGTGTGCTCAGTGCTCGTCTCGGACTCCGCTGAGATCGCTGCTTGATCCTCTTCCACTGTTGTCGTAACGGTCCTGCCAGCCGCATCTGGTGAGTCCCGCTGCTGCTCCTTCTTCTCAGCATTGTCTAGGCACTCTAGCAGCACCTTGGAGAACTCTGACGCGTCTTGCTGCGAGTGCTCATTAAACGGACTCGGCAGCGCGCTTACAAACAGCGCAGGGTTGATTATTGTGGTTCCAAGGTCCCGCGACACCCTCCACTGCATTTCAGCCAGTAGTAGCGAAAAGCACAAATACGCCCTTGTTGCCGTCGACATCGTCCCGAAGGCACCCACGCCACATGACACCACAGCACCAGCGCCTAACACGGTGAGCAGAGAGAGGGAAGTGACGGTGAGGGGGTCTGTGGCACCGGCAAGCAGAGGAGAAGACTTGCTGCCGGCATCATTGGTCTTCTCATTGACATCAAGCGCGGCGACAGGGTAATTTACTGATGGCATTTCACTTGTAAGCGCACACAGCAGTGACGCTACCTTGTGAACCACTTCCCTGCGGAACCCAGTGGCACAGAATAGGAGTTGAGTGACACTGTTGAGGAAGCACGTGTTGCCAGTGTTCTCCAGTCCAACAAACAACGCCACAGGACCCGAGGCCATTATCTGGGCTGCTGGTGCCGCTGAAGCTACCACCGCAACGCCAAAATCAGCTGTAGTGGCCGCTGCAACGCCTGGGCACTGAGCAGCCAATGACGTGGACGGTGCCTCCCATCGCTCTAGAGCACGCTCCGCACCAACACATTTGCCAGTACCTTCGTCCATAGCCATGCTGTTCCCCACAGCAGGCAGGGTCGCTGCACCAGGTGGATCGATTAGCATAGGTTCCCATTGCGCATCCTCAGGAAGCGCGGGGATGAAGGCACTGGAAGCTGTAGCAGCCGCAGGTACTTTTAAATCTGCCGCTACGGTCGAGCTGCCACCTTCAGTTACCCCCATGCCACGCCCGCCTTCGTTATATCTCACCACATCACTACAAATCAGCTGAACGCACTTGTAGGCTACGTTGCTACCAACTAGTCCTTCCTGCACCGCTACAGATAATATCGGAAAGTCATTGCATAAAGAAAAGGTACTAGAAAGAACTGGCAGACCAGCTAGCGTACCCGCATTAAGCTGAAGCAGCGTCACCATATCGCGAGTGTTGGCATCGTCACCGATAAGACCCCAGTGTGGTTGATACGCATCAAGAATCTCAATAGCAGTGCGCGCGATGGAAACAATAGCCCGCGCAAGACGACCAGAGCCACCACGGTCTGAGTTTCTTTCTACAGCACTGGTACACATACACGACCAACCTCGCCACCGCAGGTGTGCATTGAAGTCTTCAAGCCGATATGTTCCTCGCGCGCGTTCATTGGAGTAGTACACAATCCCAGTTACCTGTAGTGGTGTGTCACTGTCATTGATACCGTTACCACTTTGACTGCAGCTCTGTGCGCCTGCCTCAGACGTTTGTGCCTGTGTTGATATCTTCACACCAGCAAAGAAGTAGGTCAAAGACGCTACGGCATGCACCGCCTTCAGCTGACGGATGATACTCTCTATGCTCTCCTCCTCCGCCCCAAGCGCACCAGTACTAGCGAGCTCTACCCTTGTCTCCAGCGCGTCAGCAAGCGCCTCAAAGATACCATCAAGACACCAACACGCATCTGTCACTGTAGTACGGTGCTCCGAGATGGAGCACTCCGCAGGAGCCGCTATCTCACCTTCCTCCTCTACTTCCTCTCTGTCGTTGGCCGCTTTCCCTTCGTCATCCAACACTCCACTGAACGTCCAGTCTTCCACACCATATGAGAGGAAGCCGCAGAGAACACCTCTAAACAGTTCTGGATGCACCTGTGCACTCACCGCTGTCAAGACGACATGAGCAATGCATCGTGTGTGCCTCGCCGCTTTTTCGTTTTCTTCCCGTGTCTCTGACTTGGTCATTGACAAGTCATGACAGAATATATCATGCCGCACAGTAGGGTAGGAGGAGACAACCACTCCACGCGCGAGCGCTAGGCCAAGACGAAAGAGATTAGAACAAGACGAACATGTCGACGCATTGCCCACCTGATGTTTGCGCTCCGACTTTATGTGCCAATTGTTAAGCATCAGCAACCTAGATATAATGTACTTGGCCACCACGAGGACATTCGTCGAGGACTGGTTTGTCAGTCTCTCCTCTTCCTCTTCAACATTGATAGTAGTGGCGGCTGCTAGCGCAGTGTCAATCTCTATGCCGCAGCTAGCGTTAGATGCGGAGAACACACGCAAAATAGAATTCTCTGGTCTGTATGGGAGCTGTGTATTCTGATACCGCCTAGAGCGGATAGACTGAGCTGTAACACGGGGCGACTGTGGACCTGATGCTGCTGCAGGCTGGAATGACGCCAAGAAGGGAGGCATGGGTTGGAGTCAAGTATACGAATATGCAGGTAATGCATCAAATAAATGAACAGAAAAATGCGTAAAGAAAAAAAAAGAGAAAAAAGACTTTGTATGTACGTGTGTGACTATGGCTATGACTATATCGTCTATGTACACTTACACACGTATGCACAACAAATAGAAATACGTAGCTACTGCAGATAGAGATGAAATAGAATAATAATAAAAAAAGTGCAGAATAAAAACCCCCCAACGGAAATGTATGTGAATCCACAGCACTAAGTACTCCGGTAGAATAGTTCAAGAAGAATAATAATGAAAAAAAGGAGAGTGCAGTAATGTGCAATAATATTGCATGTGCAACGATGTCGCGTAAAAAAATAAATTTACGTATTGCAAGTTGCTTCTCATCGAGACACGTATATGTTTTCGTCCGTGTAGGTATGTGAATGTAAAATAACAACAAGAAAAGAGACATATATAGCCCCTGGTATGCATCTATGCACGATACATGAGTCAATACTTGTAAAAAGAAAAAAAAGGAGATCACATGTCTAGAAGTGTTCGCGCTGTCTGCGCTCGTAGATTTAGCGATATCAGCCCTGCCAACTGCAGTTCTCGCAAAGCCACGATAAGTTCTTCGTCACCAACCTGACACACTTGCTGCAGCTGCACAAGAGGCACGTGCTTCTCCGCACTGGTGCGGCAGATCAAGGCATGGGTGGTCAGTAGGTACAGCACGCGCACACTGTCAGGGATCAGTGAGCTGTAGAAGTTATTCATGGACAGCATAGCGGGGAGGTCATGGGAGTCTACGGAAAGGCTTTCCTGGATGCTGCCATCTGGTAGCGACTGCAATGGATGTTCTTGCTGGAGGGCCTGCATGCGTGCTCGAAGAAGCTGCCCAGATGTAGCGGCGGCGCGACTGAGCTCCACAAGAGAATCATGAGGCTGAAGAAGGGCTAGCAGTACACTGCGTTGCAGCTGCGAGGAAACTGTGGTGAACATGTTTGACATGCACATCCACGCCGGCACAGTACTGACTGCGTTCAGCGCAGAGGTTGTATCTGCTTGCTGGTCGAGCTGCGTTCCTGTTGGCAAGAAAACAGATGAAGACATAGCGACCTCATAGAAGGGCACAAGATACTCTAGCGTGTGCGCTGCCTTCTCCCCCTCTGTTCGCACGTGCACTGGCCCACCACCTCCTCCTGCAATCGCGCAGCCACGCAAAGCGCGAGACCCGTCCATGTCACCGACAGGAACAGCTATTACGGACCTCCTTTCGCGATCATAAATGGCAGCGAGAGCCCCGGCAACGCCTGGCACACGAAGCAAACGCATTCCGCGTCTGTACACGAGATCACTGTAGAGAAGACAAAACAACACCGAGGCGGAAGCAGAGGTACTCCTTGGAGCAATGGACACACTGCCGCCCGCACCCATGGACTCTTCCACTTGTGCGGACCATGCCGAGGACGCGACGAGAAGTGCCTCAATGATATCCATAGAGTCATGATGAAAACTCAACGCAGACGTGCGCACACGAGATGTGAGCTGCACTTCATCTGATCCAACACGGTCCACCCCTGCAGCGCCATCCATGCAGCTCCCACTTCCATCGCCATTCTCCTTCTCGATACTGCTGTCGTGATCTGTATGGTTGCTGTCGCCGACACCACAGCTGTCTCCGCTACTTTCAGCCCAGCTCGAGCTGACAGAGAAGGGCATAAGTACGGCGTGCATTGCGATGAGCATGTCCTCTGTCGAGTGGCGTGCTGTCCATGCAACCTTCAGTGTTTGAAGTATGGCAGGCGTAACGATCACAGGAAAGCGGCGTAACGACTCACGAAGAAAGCAGCAGAGAGGTAGGTTGCTCGGCCGCAAGAAGACTAGCTCAGGGTCACGTAGCAGCGTATTCTCCCAAAGTAGCTGCTTTTGTTGTTGTACGTTCGTCGAAGTCTTGCTGTCCAATCTCTTTTTATCCGTGCATGTGGAGCTGTCGTCTGTTTGGTTTCCTTCGGGCTCTAAGAGAGAGAACAGATGCGGACTCCACAGCACTGCCAAACGTCGTGCCTTCTCAAGCGGTGAGGCAGCAGGGTCAATGGCGGTAGAGTTGCTACCTCTATTAAATTGCTCCATATTCGTGTCAGCGTCCTGCGTGTACAGCCGCACGCTATATCTGTGTCCAAGCGAAGCAAGGATACCTCGCTCCAGGTGTGCCGCGCCGTACGCGTGATCGGCGGGAAGCAGTAGCACAGCAACGTGCGCATGCCACCCAGTACGGCGCAGACGAGCTCGATACAAGGCACACACTGCAGTAATATCATGCAGGAACAAATAGAGAGGGTCGGCACCGTGGCGGAGCTTACGCGTGCCGCCTCCAGATGTACCACCAGATGCTGCCTCCACCTTCCGTTTCCGTCCTGCAGAGCCGGCCGCACCGGCGTGACCACTGGATGACAGCGTCGCCCTGTTGTCCGACGTACACCGCACCAACAGAAGCAGTCGCCGAACCGTATGAACTGGCCGTGCTGCATCCGCATGCTCACCTTGTGGGTGTCTGGCAGTGACGTTGTGCAGTTCCGCATGATCCCTTTCAGTTCCGCGAGACCGCTTCCTGCGCGCTCCGCCACCGCCACAGGTAATACGGCGACCCTGACGACCTTCCATCCTCTTCAGCTGTTCTGCTTTCTGTCTTCCTTTTTCATCTGTGGCGCGCACACCCGCCTCCTGCAAAGCCGTCCACTCCCGTGCCCCCGCCTCCACATCAGCACACCACGCTCTCACCGCGTCCACGCAGCCATGCCGCGCTGCAAGCACAGTATCACCCCCAACTGTTTGCAGAATTTTAGAGGGGCCCTCAACCGCCGCCCCTGCCGCAGCAGCAACGGCAGTAGAGGCCACACAACTCTGGTCCTTCTCTGAGCCACCTAGCTCCGCGGCAATCAAGTTTACCGATAGTACTCGGGCAAACCCACTTGAAGAAAAATATTCGCTGAGCGCTGAGCGGCCACCGCTCGTCGTCACCGACATGAGTGTGTTGGCAGCAATCACGAGTGGAATAAACTCATGCCACGCCACCAAGCCGTCTGGAGCTTTCACAGTAGTCACGGCAGTGGGAGCAGAAAAGAAAGAAGACGACAAAGTAGGCGATGGAACATGGATGCTGCACGGGTCTGCACTGGTGCTGTGAGTGTGGTCTGCAGCACTGGAGCTTCCAGGTGCCACGGATGGAGCTTTCAGCGTAGCAACCCACGCATCCCCACGTAGAAACTGCGCAACAGTGTCTAACTCAGTTGGCATTAGGGCCTCCTCCACACGCTCCACAACCCCGCTGAGATACGCATAGACATCAGTCATTTTCACAAATATATTCACTAGCACAGCAACGCACCCGCTCGAAGGAAAAAAAAAAAAACGGAGGACGAGTCTTGTCTCTTCCAATTCAGTCGCTCAATCACGCCCTCTCTCCGCGCCTTCTCGCTCTATGCAATTCTTTGTTGTATGCCACTATGTCTCAAACACGTTTTACCAACTGTGTGTATGTGTGTACGTACCTGCTATCGTAGAGATAGTGAGTTATAGAAGAGAAAAGCCCGTTACACTAGGAAAGGACAGAATGGTATATAGCTGATTGCCCTGCCACTGCAATGCTACTCAAACATCAAGGAAAAAGAGGAGTGGGGGGGGGGGGGTAAAAAAAAAAAATAGAGGGAGAGAAAAGAAGAGTAAGAGAGCAGCATATTAAAGGGCGAGGAATAAAAAGGGGGCGTTCTCAGAATATGGCAAACTGAACAAATATATAGAAGACAGTAAGAAAAGCCAAATAAACAATAACGATAAAAGGTTAAATATAGTGAAAGAGAATTTATATTTTTATATGATTTTTTTTCTTTTTATTTTTTTGCAACCAGGGCACTACTGTACACTGCCAAATAAAAAAAATAGTTAATAATAACCGGCAAGCAAGGTGGAGAAGCGCAAGCAGCATGGTGCCGCCGCTCTACATGAAAAGAACAATACTCGAACCCCCACAACGCTAGATGAGATCTTTACAATTAAACAAACGGGCAATCAGCGTGCGGCCACTGAGTTCTCTCTCTCTCTCTCTCTCTCTCTCTCTCTCTCTCTGTCACTGCAGCTGTGATTGCTCTCACTCGCAGTATTCCTTTACTCATCAGTGAGAGCTCTCGGGGTCACCGCGGTGAGGACGAGGCTTTATCACGACAAAATGTTGAGCAGTACACCACCCTCGAAGCACAGTCAGCATCCGCCCTTTCAATAATGTAGCCGCAAGACGGATGTACTGGCATCTTGCAGGATGCACACAGTAGCAAAGTGTTGTCATCATCATCGTCCACCCCATTGTATACCGCGTGCAAGTTAGTAAGCACACCGGTGAGCTCACAGACGGCACAGACACTCGTAGACCCTCCAGTGCTCCTCTGCGTCACACCACCCTCCTCTACATTGCACCCTTTGCCAAGAATGGGTACTTGAACCTTGTCCATTCTCCCAAACGCCGTGATGTGAGCATCCACGTCTACGTCATGATCCGCGGCCACACGCCCGTTTGTACTGGCTGCACTCCCAGCACCAGCGTCTGCTGAGGGGTCTTCGTGCGTATCCTCTGCGAGTCCAATAACTTTCTTCAGTCGGGAAAGAAGTGCTTTACTGCGCGCCTCTTTCTTAGCAAAATACGCCGCATCGCTGTAGTCTTCATCGTCATCATCGTCCAAAGCCGCCAAGGCATCAAACTCATCCGTGTCTTTACGCTCATTGGCCTTCACTTTGTCTTCTCCATCCTGCCGCCGCGTCAAAGCCACCTTTCCCTGCTTTTCATCTAGGGCGACATCATCGCGTATGTCCTCATACACGCTACCCAACCTTTGTGGAGGTGCAGTGGCCCTCTGCTCGCTGCTCGCTGCCCCCGAAGCCACCCCCACGTTTTCGCCGCTCAATTTCTTCACCACTTCATCCATCGCTTCAACAGTGCCTACTGAACTACACGCCGTCGTCGTGCCGTGTTCTTTGATGAATGACTTCGAAGGATGACTCGGAGCGGTGGTGGTCGTCGTCGTGGGACGCGAGGGAAGCGGCGGAATGTCGTCGACCAGAGAGAGTCTCCGATTTGACTTTTTGTCGCCGCCATCTAGAAAAAATGCGGGGTCTTGAAACGTAACAATTTTCTTACATTGCTTCTGCGCACACGCGGTGAACCCCTCCCTGGCCTTGCCAGAGAGAAAAGCAAAAGCACGTTGGAATGGTGGCAACTCCACCCCGCCCTTCTGGTCACGGCGCCACACCCTACACTTCTCCGGCACGTATTCCAATAGCAGCCACTCGCTCCGCTTCTTGCCGCACAGCAGCGCCAACTGCTCCAGCAGTTCCTCCACATCTGCCTCCGAGTCATCCTGCCCACACTCCTCCAAGCACCACGACCATATGACTTCAAAAAGCTTGCGCACGTCCTCAGAAGAAAGAAGGCGCACTTGACGCAGGGACGGATGATTTCGAGTCAGCACTGCGCGCGCCACATGCGATGCACGCCGCCATGTCTCACTCGTCGTTGCCATCTGCTCCACCAGTTTTCGCCTTGAGGCGTTTTCAACTACCAATCTACTCGCATACTCATGAGCACCGTCGAGCGCGATGCTAATCATCGTCTCTGAAGCTAGGTTTATCTCATCTTGGCCATTGACATGGCTCTCCTCATTGTGCGCAGCATCACCGGAGACGGGAATGTCCCTCTCCCTATTAAGGATATATAAGAGCGCCATCAGTCGAGTGCACTCACGCACCGACTGCAGATTACGGTACCATCCTTGAATCGCGCAGGCAGCTGCAACTCTGTCAAATTTTCTGCTTCCTCTGTTGTTCTTCTGAGTGAGCAACTCATCTGCAGAGGCACACGTAGAAGTACCAGCGTCAGGCATACAGTAAAAGCTAATTGAAATATATATATATATATAAAAGTATGCACAGATACCAGAAACTTGTATTTTCTTCCTTATGAGGGACTATAACGTCTTTATATGTATGCCTTCGATTTACATATATATATTTGTACCTTACAATGTACAGTCATCAATAAGCAGGAATAGATATGGGAAATGAACACAGTGAATAGGCAATAGGAAACACCACTAATTCATCAGCATTTTAAAAACAAACAGCGCACGTAGTGCTTTCATATCCGTAACTCAAGTCCACGCTGTCTCAGTACGCTGTCACGTGTATTTTGGATATCCATGTGTCTTCTCTTAATGTATCAAACAGTTTTCTTTTGATAAGTTTTGTAGAGCACGTTGTGGTAGCACCAATAATCGTCAGTCACCAGCATTCCTTATTATCCCCTAGAGAGGAGTAGCAACGCACAGATACACACAAAAAAATAAAAATTAAAACAACTAAAACAACAATAGAGAGAGAGAGAGAAGCAAATGCGCCAACAAAGCAAAAAAAATGAAAGGCAATGAAACATGGCGTGATCTAATGACCCCACGTCACACGCCCATCAGCGTTTGCGTCTGTGATCGTACTTCCTTCACCCTAAGCACAAGTGGACGCCACACCACGCACCTCCGCGAGATCCCCAATGGGTAATAAAGCACGCGGCACCACAAAGGTGTGCGATCTACATCTATGACTGCGTAGTGATCGTCCACCAAGCCTTGTCTGCTGCTGCGCGTGCCTCGCTCCTCCTCAACCCCTTTGTGTCTCAGCGCCTGCATGGTTGCCTCGTGCAGTCTCCGGGAAAGGAGAGAGACTCTAAAGGTGCCAAGGTGCAACTCCGCAGCCTCCGCATCAGCGGTCGCCCGCGAAACACTACCAGCAGGAGAAAGGCTATCAAATACCGCATCACAAGCCTCCACCGGATCTCCTTGCACATATTGCTCAGGTATCTCCTTGTTCATGTCATTCATACGTGCCGCATTGCATGTACAGGAGCCAGCATCCGCCGTCTCCGTGATCATAGCGGTGCCCTGCTCACTTCTGCCGCAGCTGCGCAAAATCCCAGACACACACCCGCTAGCACCAGCTGTTTTAAATTCCACCGGCAACAGCGACGTGCGTCCGTGCATCCTCAAGAAGTGAACATTCGTTACTCGTGTGTCGATGAAAAAGGATGGAGGCATGCGATACCACTCTTTACCTACGCACACCGTATACCTCTGATCTGCCACACTCAGCGAGGGAGACGATGGAGCGGACAGTGCTACCACCTTTGCTTCCGACTCGGCCTGTATGACAGAAAACCAGTCATAGAACAATCGCTCGGGTCCACTATAGAAGTTGTACACCGCCAATGAGCGCATCATAGAAACGCACCCAAAAGTGAAAAGAAACACAACACCAAACACAACGCCAGCTTTGCGCAGCTTCCCTTGTGAAACTCCCCTTGGGCTACGTGCCGCGCCTCCGTTGCCGCTGCCACCCTCTTCACTTGCTGCAGCACTGCTATGCACCGCACGCCCCCACAGAGGCCGGCCATTGGTCTCCGCACAAGCAGCAGAACCCCAAGCACTGGCTCGATGGCTAGTGCTACTGCTATCAGCCGTACCGCTGTCATTGCAGCTTGGGAAGCATATCTGCAGGCCTTGGACGGCAGCCAGCACCATGAACGGAAACGCGGGAGAGAGAAAACGCTCTTCTTTATGAGGAATTATAAGCCAGAAGCCGACCCACAAGAAGTACGGGCTGATATACAGCAGCTGACGCCCTCGCGAGACACCTCCTTCTACAGTAGCGCTGGCGCACCCGCCAGTACTGCTGCCGAAGCTAACAAGACCGCCTGTTTTTGCCTTCCTCTGGAGCAACACAACCGTTGGGGCCGCTACACTCGCAAGGAAAACAAGATGAAAGTTAAGGAGCAAATTTTTAATCAAGAAGTACCACGGTTCTGTGCCATACAGATCGGGGCCTCTCTCATCGCCGCCAAATAGATTGTATGTAACCACATTCCAGGCACTCAGCGTGGGCCTACAGTAGTATTGACTATCTACTGCAACTGAAGCACCGGCAACCACCGCCATGGAACTGATAAGGCATATAGAAGAAAGAAGCGGAAAGCGGAAGAGAAGATCGAGGCCGATGGGCACGGCAAGAAGGCCTGCAAAAGGCCACCCCACCATACACGCAGCTACGACAAGAAACACTGTAGCCACGACATAGCACCTGTACGCACGGGCGGAGCTCGCAGTCGCTGAGGCAGCTGCCCCGTGAACTGCTGTCTTCTTCTTCTTCTCCTCTCCACTGGCAGCGCGCAGCGAAGCGGCAGAGGCGGTACCACTGCGCAGCCAGCAGCCCAGCACAATGAAGTACACGCACATCACGTAGCTTGTAGGCAGCAGACTGACCGCAGCGTGGGGGATTGGATAGTTGAGCAGCAATAGCAGCAATGCGAGCACCGCGTGCTTGCCAGAGAAGCGCCGCCACACACTGTAAACAAAAAAGAGTTCGCAAAGACATGCGATGCGGCCGACCAAGATACGAAGGTAGTAATACACGTGAACAGCAGAGAGCGTCTGCATGCCCTTCACCAAAACAGCTGGCCACGCATACATCCAGGCGAACAGCCACGAGCGTAGCGCATACTGAGGGCAATTCTCCCACGTCTGCTTCCCTGTACCGTACAGTAGATAATGAACAGGCTCCACAAAATTGTACGTCTCATCGCAGTCAGCAATCGGCAAAAAAGCAGCTGCGAAGAAATGTCCCAGGGAGAGAAGCAGAAACGCTGCCACCATCTGCGCGTAGTAGCCAACCCCCATTTGTATGAACTTAACTTTTCTAAAAAAGAAGAACATTCTAAAAATATTGAATCTCGTGTGCTTGCAAGTCTAATGGTGGGTGAAGAAAGACGAGGAAAGAGCGCTCACGCTGAAAGAATCACGATTACTATATAGCGTGTATTGCTTTGATGTGTTACGCATATGCATAAATATTTTTTAAAAAAAGGGGGAGGAGAGAAACAAAAAAAGGGGAATGCATATACATAGTTGTAATTATAGGAAAAAAATTCCGATACTAAATAAATCGAGTAATGATAAAAAAAGTACCAATTTCAACGTCACAGACACATATAGAAAAGAATGTAAGTAGTGATTTAGTGAGAACGCTAACAGAACAATAAGCAGCCATAAAGAGAGAAGGAGCTCTAACGTGAATCTGCATAATAGTCTTTATTCGCTGACATTTCCTCGCTATCTTTATCAACTGCAGGATATTAACGCACAGTCAGTAGCTCAGCCCTTCACGTAGGCAGACACACATCTACACTTGCATATCTGCATACAAAGGAGGGAAACCCCAGCTCGGCATGCGGTCGGAACACAATACCGATTACATAGTGAAACAACAAGAAAAGCAACAACAACAAGCTACTTGTACGCTTCAAGCAACTTCCTTTGTGCTGAAATCCTTATTGCCCAGTAGCGTGGCGCACGGTACGTTACAGTTAAGAAGCTCCAGTGTACGCGCCAGCAGCGCAGGGCTTTCTCCCACCCAGTGGCCACCCATCAGAAGCGACTCGACCCGCTCTTCGTCTTGAGCTGCGGCGCTCCGCCAGCGCACCTGACGGTCTTCAGCAATATCAGCTTGGCCATAAACAGCGATGGGGCAGTCAAGGACTTGGGAGGCGACGTCCGCCTGTATAGCGGTAAAAATTTGTGTGGATTCACTTTCCACAGCAGAAACGAGAGCAGTTGCGAGTTGGATGTAGTCCACTGGCGCGTTGCACGCCCCACTAACAGTACACGAGACACCCTTCTGCTGCTGCTGCTGCTGCTGCTGCTGCTGCTGCTGCTGCTGCTGAGACGGAAAACGCCTGCCGCTGCTGGAGCCATTCACTGTCCCTTTCATATTCCCCGCACCTCCCACATATGAATTGGGTGAGCCCGATGGCATACGCCCGCCGTCGTCTTCCAGACACACAGCAACAACGCTGCTTGGCAGGCGTATTGTGCTATCGCAACCACGACCTGTTCGTACATCTGTCAAAGCGTTGCTGCACACGTGAAGGTGCATGTAGGGCTTGGCCGAGACGTTGAGAGCAGCAATCGACGAAGTCACCGATGATTGCGTTGTCAAGCATGCGCTACGTCTGGCATTACCCTTCCGCTGGCAGCGCTTGCCTACTTCTGAGGAAGAAAGGGCGGGCTGTGAAGGCGAGTGCGCACAGCCATTGTCCGCGGCATTTGCGCTGGTGCTCAGAAGTTCCCCAAAGAGAAACTTCCACAATCGGGGCAGCGGCTGCACGTTAACACCGCACTCCACCAGTGACTCAGCCAAAGCAGCAGACACCCCTGACATGCTAATTGTACTTGCACCGTCGCTAGTGGTGCTCGCGTTACTGCTCTCTTCTGCTGCACGCACGCTCATCCCCCCTGAATTTTTCAATGACCACTTAAAGGCACAATATGTGTTGACAATAGAGAGGCGGTGGCGTGCGTTTTGCAAGTCCCATTCACGTCGCCAGCGCAGATACAGCCAGGGACCCACCACTGTACTACACACAGCACTCGCATCGGTGATGCCACACTCGTCCTCATAGATGCGGATAGAGCTCGCCTTTGGGAAAACGTGAACCACCTGCAGAACCGCACTAGTAGCGAGTAGAGAACCTGTTGTGCCGCTACCGCTAGTAGTGCCGCTCGCACTCGGCAACAGTCCCTTGTTGAGAGATGCACCATGCCAAAGTGAGCTCGTGCCCGCAGTGCTCACCATACGGCTGAACTGGCGACCATCACCATTACCGTCTTGCTGCAACTGGCTGCGTGTGGCTGTTGACATCTTCTCTACGTACAGCGAACGGAGAAGAACGCTCATGAGCGCTGCCAGCATCCCAGCATCCGCAACACAAGCCGATGTTATATCAGTGAGCACCAGTGTAGCCTTGCCCGCTGCCAGCGCATCCTGTGGGTACACCATACGCAAGCTCGGCACCCGTGCCAGCAGTGCAGTGGCAGCAGCGGGTCCACTTGGTATTTTCGAAGAACCATGTCGTAAGCACTGTCGAAGCCAGAGCTGTGCCTCCACCACACTCACCTTCCATATGTGTGGAGCCACTTGCACGCAGCACCGAGACGGCGGCACCGCAGTACTGTCGCATAGGACGCCACCACCACCACTAGCAGCCACTCCCAACGATACAGGAGCTAAGCCGGCCTCTGTGTGACGCCTGTTCGCTGCTGAACAAGCCGCTTTGCTCTCTTCACGTATGCCACCGTTACTGCTCTCCTTGTTCGCCGCGCTTGGGAGCACCAGTGGCACTGAAGCATCACACGACCTGCATGGCAGCAGCACATCACCGTCCGCAGCGCCTGCAATGGAAGGGCCTCTCGTCTTCAACGACTTCTTCGACTCATTGGTGCGCATCAACTTGGCATTAGAGCCCCTTCGGGGAGAAATAACCTTCACCCGCCGCCCCACCGCTGCTGATGTGCTTGACGGCAACGTGTTATTCGTCCCCCCGTTATCGTCGTTTGCATCGTAACGGTGACAGACCTCCGCCGCGGGGAAGGTCGTCCCACCGTCAACCGGTACTTGGGCGGAGAGCGGGTCTGGCAACCCCGCACACATGCCGTCATCGCCTCGACCACGGATCACACCATATTCATCCAGCGTCGATGACACCTCCGACGCACACAGCGATCCTGCCTGCTCATCAGGCCCCAGCGCGGTCAATTCTGAGATGTCAGCACTGCCAGAGGTATCGGAAAGGTTTCCCAAGATGTACAGCTTCACATGGGCCTCCTTGCAGCGTGCCGCTACCACCGTCGCAGCCTTGTGCGGCAGCTTATTATCGCTAAGATCAACACGCAAGATACGGGGCAGTGACTTGCGAGAAGGAAACTGGTGTGGCACGGCGGTAAGGCCATTGCCGCGTGCTCTGAAATCTTGTAGCTCATGAAATATCATCAAATTGTCAGGCACGCACGGTAGGCTGTTACACGTAAGAGAAAGCACACGCAATGCGAGCCCAGGAGCAGATGCATCATCGGCAGCGTGACGGCTGCGCAGAGCTGCCTCCCGCCCAGAGCTCATAATCTCCGAGATGGCGTTGTGACTCACATCCAGAACCTCCAGTTTGGCAGCATATGGAGAGTCCCATATGGGCGATAAACTCACCAGTGCGTTGTGCGCTGCACGAAGAGAGGTGAGACACGGTAACGCCTCAATACCTTTTAAATTGCGCAGCTCATTATGCGACACATCCAGAGAGGAGAGGTGCGCAAAGGCTGCAAGCGAGCAGCTGGCAGGTACTTTGCCTATCACCATAGTGCTCTCAGCACTCGGGTCGGTATTGAAACAATGTAGACGATCACCCACGCCGTGGGTCGCTGGACCTTGAGGGCATAGATAGCGGAGAGAGTTGTTCCTCAACACGAGTGTCTGCACGTGCAGCGCAGCCTTTGTGCCCTTCCCATGTCTCCCTAATACCGCCACAGGTTCCTCTATCCCGCGCATACACTGGTCCTCTCCATCCCCTGTGCTGGCACCGCTGCTGCTGCTAGTACTGTTGCTGGTACTGGAGTGAAGACACGGCAAACACATCAACTGGCGGCCACTAAAATCAACTTTCAGCGATTTTCCTTCCATCACAACGCACACTACACTGCTGCTGCGTGTAGCGGTACCTCCATCGGAAGAAACGCTGTGTGCAGCAGTTGGGTCACTAAAGCGCTTCGTTTTTAAAGGCCTACTCATTTCTTTGTCTTTTTTCTTCTGTATCCCTTGTCCACCTTCCTTCTGCTCCTCACCTTTTCTTCTGTTTTAAACAAAAAACAGAAAGAAAAATAAATCAGAATATTTTCAATAGTTACTTATATATAAAGGGACAAAGCTAGCGAAAAAGAAAATAGAGAATGCAAAGATACCACTCCAAAATAAAAATTCAATCAGTTAATATATAATCTACAATAAGCCAAAAAAAAAAAAACACGAGTGAATACTGCTGCCTCTGTCTATCTATCTAGCAAGATACCCTACAAAAAAAATTCTGCTATTGCTTGTGACAAATATATATATATATATCATTAAAAAAGGAGGTACGGAAATGAACAGCATGAAAAAAAAAAAGAGAGAGAAACGCCAAAGCAAACAATATATGGCGATCATGAAACGATACAACCCATTTACGGGGCCGACGCTAAAAAGGAACAATTGTGCCATGTTTGGTACAACTGATGATAAAAAGAAAAGAGTTCATACTCGTCATACTTGACTTGAATAGCAGCTGGAAAAAAAAAGAAAAGAAATAGATGAACAACACAAAAAATGATGCCTTTCTCCTTTGCACTAGAGAAAGACATAATGAAACAGAAGGTGTAGAATAGTAGAGCATTCTCCTCAACCACATCACCACCGCACTAGACTCTGCCAACCTGCTCCAGCCGCACAATCCACAAGGCCCACAGCACAGAAGCAGTTGTCAACACTAACTGTAGCGGCAGTGATACCACGCACCCGCGTTGCGCCACTTCATACATCATCGTGTAGTTAAAGGCGCTTGTGTGCACTAGCGAAAGGCACGCAAAGGCAAGATGTAGCGCAATAGACCCCACCAACGTTCCTAGAGCATAATCGGGATACATGACCAATACTGTGTCGCACCGACCCTTGTACGGAACGGGATTAGACAAACGTAGCCTCTGTGTCTGCGGAGTAGGCTCAGGTGCTAGAAACGCCAGCAATTGAGTATCCTGCCTCTGTGCTTTAGAAGTCTCTTCGCAAGTGGAGCGCGCTACTGCCGCTTCACAATTGTCAACATTGTCAACACTCTCTTCAGCATCACTATGGATTTCTGCCTCTTCGCGGGGAATAGGATGGCATGTTGCACGATTCAAAGGCTCCTCATGATAACCGTCCGTGACAATAGATAGCCCTCGTCTTGTACTTGAGTCAACCATCCCAGTAGCGTTACACTTCGCGCTGTGCTCAACACCGTTGTTCACCGGGAAAGGCGCCGCAGAAGTGTCCCTCACACCTTCGCGGCTCTCCCCTAGCGCCACCTCACCTCTGTCCCCATCGTGTACTTCGTGACTGCTGTGTAGCCTCTCTCCACACAGACGCTCCACGATCTCACGTGTGTATCTTGGCACTCCATACGTCCAAAGAGCGCATACAGCCTGGCCCGCCATCACCCCCCACGCAACGTGCGATATCGTTAGCAGTGCTGCCTGCAAAGATACATGCGCCACAATCGGCAACTGCGGGCACACACTCAAGTTATACGCACTAGTAGCGTACTTCCCAGTTCCCATGCCACCCTTCACAGTGTACGTGTACTCCGCCTCCAACTGGAGACCACCACTTAGCACTACCGCAATGAATGCTGTCCCAAGACCAATAGTAGCGGTGACTGGGACGAAGCGGTAGTTGGACCAAAGAAGCACCTGACCTGCCTTGGCGCGCATATTGAACTGCACGTGCAGCCACGCCAGTGCTGTCGCATTTCGCACGAGAATCTGCAGTGCGGCCTGAACGACCACCACTGCCCCCAAAGCAGCAGCGCCCACTTCAGCGCCAGAGGCGGCAAAGACGTTAAAAAATGAAAAGAGAACTGCGACAACCAAAGTAGAAATACAAGTGCTCATAGCTGACGAGAGTGCAACGAGAACGAGCTGGGGATACCGAAGAAACGCAACGGCACAGAACAAGATAAATGGGCCATAGAGAAGCAGCGCACACCCTACAGTGCCTCCAACATACATTGCTTCACAGAGGTCTATCTCCCTTCGTTAAATAGTTATGCACAAGTATAGATGTCTCGTTAAAATGAAAAGAAAGGAGTTTACCTTTTCTCTCCCCCCTTCAGCTTTTATTGAGACCTAATAACGACAGTAACAACAACAAACAAAAAAGAATAGTGTTATGTCACTATCAAAAAATAAAAATCCTATTTGTATTGGAGGTGCGCCACACCCTCTCAAATATGTAGTGATGGTGAGAGAGAGAGAAATGGAAAGTCAACGACACCTTTGCGAAGAGACAAAAAAAAATGAAGAAGCACCAGAACACGTGCATATCCAAAATAGATGGGGGAGAGAGCAATGAGAAAAGAAAAAGTTAGTTATGATCACACAAGAAATAATCATTGCATCACCAAGTTTGGAAACAAAGCCCATAGGCCGCCACTCAATGCATATTTTCCAACAATTTTAAAGGCCTATCCAAATGCATTTTCCCTTCTCTTTCTGCTGCTATATTTTCTCCTTCTCTCCACGCTATGTTCTCTTTCTATTTTTTTAAAGGAAAATATGTAACAGTGACAAGGAGATATGTTTACAACATATCCACAAATGAAAGTATGCAATAACAGCTGCATTTATCAGCATGACACCTACCAATACGTACAGCTCTATAACCACCACAACAATGCAGTTTCCCTTTAAAAAAAATACATGTTGAGGGCATAACAGACACCGGCAAGCTCTGCGCGTGCATCAAAGGAAAGATGTACGTATCATTGAATCATTCTACATACACAAGTGCTCTTACCTTCTTCCTCGTGCTGACAAATTGCCACTATGTATCTGCCTGTCGAGACAGTTCAGAAACAAAAAAAGCCAATCTATATATCTGAGCCTGTATCTACAAACAAGCTGAAAAGCTACATACAACACTATTGCAATACAATTCCAGCAGAAAGTAATAATAATAATAATAAACGAACTGTCAGACACATCCCTCTATTATCAAATCTAGCTGGACCAAAACTGTCTCTTTCTCTATGCATGAGTTTAAGTGCACCCATTAAGCAGCCTGCGCACTGCAGTATGCGTATACATTCTGCATTTCTATTCCTGGCATCAAACAAAGGTAGCAGAAACATGAACTGCCACAGTTCCTCTTCTTTATACCATTTTCTAGTCAGAGTCACTGTCATCAAAGCTAGTGTACTTGCCTGCCTCAGGTTTCGCTGCTCCACTGGTCACTGCTGCACCTGCAGATGGTTGCGATTGCAGAGCCTGTTCAGCCGAAGACCTCCCACCAGAAGAGGAGGAAGTGGTTGATTTCCCGTGTGTTGGCACACTTACGTCCTTTAGTGGATCCGCCTCATCTAGAGAAATAAACATCTTTCGCGGCGTTGCCTTCAGGTCTTCTGAGGTAAGAGTTGCATGAGCACTGGGCTTCACGGGACTTGGAGAGACCATCACATCCTCCTTGTCGACATCGATACCACCAGCACCCATGACCGCCGCTGAGGAATGCGGTGGGGTAGAGGCTCCAGTGCGCGTCGAAATAGTTTGAGCAACCACCGCCGCTGCCTCCCCACCTAAGTGAATCACGGCATCGTCTCCGCTATCTGTGGAGCTGTGTACACCCATCAATGGCGGGCGATTCTTTACCTGCGCTTCCTCACCCTCCGTATCTTCGTCGTCCGTATCATCCCAATCATCGTATTGATGTACTGGCTTTGAAGCATCTTCCTCATGTACGGATGCCGCTCTACTATTTCTGGCACTTTCAATAAGGGATTCAAGAGTGTGCGCAGTCACCCCTCCAGTGCCAGCAACCAATCCCGACGTGTTGCCTGCTGAATGAAACACATCGGACTCCGAACTGGACGACTCCAGCCACGCAGTAGATGGCTGAGGAGCAGCTGCTCGAGCAGCTGTGGCAACCTGCTGTGGCGCTTGACGTCTATCAGGCGTGGGAATCGGTGTAGTTTCAGTATGGGCACTAGCAGTACTCACATCCTCTGTCCTTTCCTCCTTGTGGTGAGTTCCCTGGGGCCGCTGCAGCGATCTCTCCGTCGTGTCATCAGTCGATGTGTCATCAAAAGGAGAGAAGCGCTGAATCATCGTCCGCTGGACACTTGTGTTGGTTGCAGCCCCTGCCCCGCCAAGTGTCACCACACTGGTCTCCTCTCCTAGTGGCGGCTGCCGTCCTATAGTGGACGTAGACGCGGCTGGCTCGGTCGCTGTAACTGGTGGTGTTGAGGGCACCACTCCCACTTCCTTCGGCAACACCTGCTGATCTGTAGTGAATTCAGGGGCTGGCAGGAGAGCAGCACCGGGGGCTACCCCCATGCCAGCATGATCCTCACGCATACCGCTGGAAGCGGTACTGAATTCTTCCTTCAGAAGGGTCGCTGTCCCACCGGAGGGAAAATGCAAATTGTCTGTGGTAGCGTGAACGGATGAGATGGAGCTGATGCGAGATTTGCTGCTAATGTGCTCTTGACCGCTGGTGCCCTCATCCTTCTGGAACCTCGATGGCGTCATGCGCGAATCCTGACTCCCGACACCTGAGACCTCTGCTGGCGACTTGCGCAGTATCTCATCCTCCTGCTGAGGCTGTGTGGCAGAGAGCAGGGAGTCTCGGGGCTGAGACCGTGGCATGTACACAGAGGGGGATGAGGACCACTCGTGGGAGTTTGGTAGCACGTTTGTGCTTGTAGTCTGCGGTGAAGTAGCGCCAGCAGTCACAGCATTGCCACCACCTGGGACGACAACGGCACTCTCAAGACACTGCGCCACAGCTGCCTGCACCTCTGTAATAGTCTGTGCCAGCCATGATTGCTGCTGCTGAAGGGAGGCCTGCACCCGCTTCTCCAGTTCTTGTTGTGTCGCCTCCGTTGAAATTGACTCGTCGTGCCGCTGTTGACGTAAACGTGTCAGCTCCACCTGCAGAGAAGACACTCGTTGTTGAGCAGCCGCTGTTGCGTCCTCCGCAAGTGCTGTACTGTGCTGAAGATTGTCACTAAGGTGCTTGAGCTGACTCTCAAGCCCCGAGACAGCCCGCCTCAGCTGGCTCAAATCTGTTGAGGAAGCAAATAGATTACGCGCACTGACTTCCTGGGCGGAAAGGGAGGCCTCCACGCTCTCAAGACGCTGCTGCCATGTAAGTGACTCTTGGTTCAACAGAGCACGCACCTCAGACACCTGCTGCTGCATGCGGCGCGCCACCTTCTCGGCGGCCGCAGTCGCCACAGCATCGGAACTTAAACCTGCAGCATCAACCACCTGCATCTTATCCTCCGCTGCACTCCTTGCCACCTCCTCCTTCCGTAGTCGAGCAGACACCACCTCAAGCTTCTCAGCAAGCATGCTAGTGCGTTCTTCCGCCCGTGTCACAACTTCCGTTACTCGAGACTCCCGCGCCTCTGCCCACTCTCTCGTTTGCTGCTCACGGCGCTCTAGGCTTGCTACATCCCGTGCCGTATCCGCCGCGGCAGTTCGCAGTGATGCACACTCTACGCTGATCTCATTGACTGTTGCCTCAAGCTTCACCATTCGCTTCTCTTGTCGCTCCACCTCTGTTTTACATGACAGGCTAAGTGCCTCAGCACGACTCGCTGCCTCTTGAAACTGCACAAGACGCGTGTTTGATGTGTGCTGCGATTCCTTTGCGTCGCGGGAGTAGTATTCAAGCTTCTCAGCTACCGTTCGTATCCGCGCCTCACATCCTTCCGTCCTCTGCTCCGCCTTCGCTACCGCGATCTCAAGCCTCTCGTCCGTGCCCGCGTGACGATCCAAAGTAGCCTCCAGCGCTACCACGCGGGCTGCGCATGTAGTGGCCTGCTCTTGTGCCGCCTGTGCCGTTTGCTGTGCTCGTGCACTAGCCCTTTCGCACTGCTGGACACATGCGGCAGCCTCCTCCATCGCGCGATGACTGGCTTCGTTTTGTGCCTCCCCACGTTCGCACATAGCCGCCATGGCGTCCACGCGGCTTTCAACGCGTGCAGACGCACGCTTCACAGCCTCTACTTCGGCACGAATCTTTTCAGCTGTTGAAACAAGATGCATCTGCGACTCCATCTGCACTAGGCGGGCATCCCGGTCTGATAGTACGTCCTCCACACGCTGCGCTCTCTCCGCAGCAAAATCAGACTTGGCGCTCGCACGATCAACTGTCTCACGAATCACAAGCATCGCCGCCTCGGTCCGCGCCGATGTAGCATGAACAGCGTCTGCTTTCTTCTCTGCTCGATCGACACGTGAATTGGCAACTGCTTCACTAGATTCTAAACGTGACAGTCGTTCTTGAAGCGCAGCTGTCTGTGCTCTCAGATCTGCCTGGCAAGTGCGGGCAGTATCCTTGACATCAGCCTGCACATCATGCACAATCGCCTGCATGCGGGCCACCATGGCGCGTGTTTCTTCCGCTGGTTCACGCAACGCACGCTCGAGTGCTGTGCTACAGCGACGCCACTCTGACTCTACGGCATCTGCCACGCCACCTTGCACTTTCGCTACCTCTGCGCGTACGTGTGCACGCATGTTACTTGCCTCACGCTGATCGTCCTGGCGCATGCTTACATACCTCAACAATTCTGTATCAAGGCGGTGGCTGAGAGCTTCACGTTCCCGTTCCATCATCGCAGTGCACTCCACTCGCGTAGTCGAACTTTGTGTAGTAGCAGCATCAACTTGGCGACGAAGTGACTCAAGTTCGTCGCGAAGGGTCTCCCGTTCCTCAAAGAGTCCACTGTGTTGCACCTTAAACCCACGTGCAAGTTCATCCAGGCGCATCTGCGTGGTGCCATGTATCCGTGACAAGTCCGTCAACTGAGATCCAACGCGCATCTCAAGCTCGGCCACATCGCGACGCAGCTGCTGCTGATCTGCACGCGACACACATAGCACCTCCTCCTTCCAGCGCTGTCCGAGAGACAGCAACGCTGCACTGCGTGCATCACGCTCGGCGGCAAGCTCTGCGCGCAGGTCTGCAATCTCACCAAGGGCAAGGCGAAGTTCCCGAAGAAGGCCTACAGTTGCTGCGCTGTCGAGGCCGACGTCGCTACCCACAGCCGCGGCTGCGGGTACGCTCCCTTCTCGGGTGTACCGACTGCCGTGCCCTGCTGTATTCTTTCCAGAAAGAGCACCTTCTGCTGCACGCAGCATCTCTACAGCGCTTCGAGTAAATGTTGACATGCCGCGTACAACGCTTAAAATAAAAAAAAATAATAATAAAATGCGGCTGAGGAGTACAAGAAATTTTAAAAAAATAATGTATGTATGTATATGTGTGCCAATATCTATTATTTCTATGATTTTCCGTCTATGCGTAGTACGAGACAAGCAAAAGCTGATTATCGTGTCCCACAACTGAGAGCTACTTCGCTATTTCCCTGCCGAGAATAGTAGCAAAAGAAAACTAGTGCAAAGGGAAATGTGGAGAGGATGTAGCAATATCTACTGGTGTCGCTTCACAGATAGCGATTCCCCTATATTATTTTTGCACGAGAAAAAAAAAAAAAAGAAATGTATGCTTAAGGCGCCCTCCGAGCAGCAGTCACTACTACCTTAAGAAGAAAAAAAAAAAAAGCCGCACCGCTACAAGCCGATCGACCTGCAAAACGTGCACAAATGCTTACGTTGGGGAAAGTGCGAAAAGGCAACAAAAAGGATGTCAAAAAGGAGGATATAACATTGACAGAACAACCGCTGTAGTGGTAACACTAACAAAACCGTCGCGGGTATGAAAGGAAAAAAAAAAAAATGTTACTCCGCGTCCTCTTGATTGATTTCTTTCAGCATCTCCAATATGGTAGTCACTGGCACGTTATACTATCATGTCATCGCAAATAAAATACGCACGAAGTACGTTATATTCCCTCTCTCTCTCTCTCTCTCTCTCTCTCCCTCTCTCTCTCTCTCTCCCTCTCTCTCTCTGATGCACTTACACCATTGATAGGCAACAAATTAGAGTGCTGCGAGGCTGAGCATTGGCAATTGTTGACGCTGTAAGAGAAAGCGAGAAGCCGACTATCGAAAAGAAAAGAAAAAAAAAAGAATAATGCTGATCAGCTATTCATATGACTGCTGTGCGCGAGTTGACCTTATCACGTTTGCATCACCACATGAGTCCTCATCACTCGCCGCCTCCTCATTCATAATGGCTGCTGCGAGCGTCGCGCCATCCTCTGAGACATCTATATCAGTGGCCACACCAGAAACCCCATCCTGGTCGTAACCCTCCCTCTGCCGCAACCGGGCCGTGACTTGAGCAAGTTGCTTGCACACATGCAGCACCCGTGCCTTGCGAGCTGCCAGACGACGCTCTCTCGCTGTGACATCCGCCTCCCGTGTCGCCACGCGTGCCACTCGCTCGCGCATATCTTCTTGGAGTATTCGCACAGCCCCTGTTGTGTGCTCAAGAGCTGCCGCACTTCGGTGCTGTGCAGCGCGCATGTCGTTCCGGAGCTCAACCGCCGCGGCGTTCTGAACAGCAGCATGGCTTGCAGTGACGAGACGAACGTTTGCGTGAAGATATACTTCATAGAGGTGAATCCGTTCCAGCCACCACTGCTCAGCGCTACGTAGCAGGATCCCTAGTGCTTTGGGTGCCCTTACCTCGGTTTTTTCTTTGTTCTCCTCCTCCTTCCTGCTGGGAGTCATACTCGTGCTCGGTGTGCCAGTGCTACGAATACTGTACGGAAATCCCTGAGCACTGTGCGGCGAGTCTCCGGTGACGGTGTTCAGGCTACTCGCGCGTTGACCTGTGTGAAGCCGCCTACACCTGCGCACCTTTTCTCTCAACTTCTCCACCTCCTCCTTGGCAGCAACGAGCTCACGCTTGCACGCGAGCGTCTCCTGCGCATGAGCAGTAGCAAGCACCTCCTTATCCTTCACTTCGCGCTGAGTCGCCGCCAACTGTCGTTGCACCTGAACAAGTTCTGGTGGCGGCACGTTTTCTTGATGAGGTGCCACCTCGGGCCTGCGTACCGGCGGAGAAGCAGGCGTATCGATGATAAAAGCAAGAGCCTTTGAGAGAAAAAAGCTGTGTTGAGCCAGCATCACCTCCTGTACGCTCCCTACCTGTTGAAGAATAGCCGCAGCAGCGCTCCTCGCTGCGTGGTTGGCTTCCTCCTCTTCCACTGCTAGCCGCTGCGCGTCCTTATTTGAGTACACAGCATCACATTCTATCTGAAGTGCATCCAATTCTGCCGTCGTCGCTGCCCCAGACGCGGCTAGATGCCTGTTGTCGCTAGCAAGTGCCTCAATGCGTGCATTTAGTTCGGTATTCTGAGCATTGCCTTCCACAATCTGCGCCTGTAGTTGACGCGCCGCGTGCACACCTCCTTCACAACGGCCACGAAGGTGTTCAACTTCAGAACCGTGGAGCTGCTGCTGCTCCACCATACTTGCCATTTCAGCCGCGCTCTGTGCCTCCACAAAAGCGCACTCCTTTCGTGTGCAAACATTATCAAATAGTGCCTGATTGGCATAGAGCAACCATTCCACCGTAATGCCTACCTGAAACTGACACGCCGCCTCCATGGACGCCCGTACCTTCTCGCAGTCCTCCTCACGATCTACCTGTTGCTCTTGCTGTTGTTGGTACTTCGTCAGTAATGATTGCAGTCGCTCATGCTCAAGGAACTGGCTCTCGACATCCTCCATAAGTGCTGCAATCCTCTTCTCAAGCCCCGTTTGCACCTCAGACCACTCCTGTTGCTCCCTGCTATGAGATCGTACCAGCGCTGCTACCTCAGCCCTTAGCCCCTCAGCCTCAGAGCTAGCAGCCGAAGCCTCGGACACAGCCCCCTGCCTTGCAGTAGTGGCAACCTCATCATCTATCTTGTCATCATCTAAGCGTCGCTCACTGGCAGCGGTGCATCCATGAGCTGCTCGAAGCCACTCATTCCCAGCCGTAAGCAAAGCTTCGCGTTCCTCCTCTAACGCAGTGCAGCAAGACCTCCTAGCTTCCTCGAACATCCTAGCAGCTTCCGCGACAGCCTGAGCCACACCCTGTCGTTCCCGCTCCTGCAACTGTGCCCTTTGTGCCACAACCTTCGCTGCGTCACTGGAAACCTTTTTGAGAGCTTCTTGCAGCGTAGCCTCGCGGGCGTCTAGTTGCTTCTGACGCTTCTCAAGAGCAGCCTTTGCCTCCTCCTCCTGCTGCTGCTGCCACTCATCTGCACGACTGCTGATGTCGTGCGTCGCCGTGGAAGGAGACGAAGCCACTGCGGCTTGGGCGGCGGCTACCTCAGCTTGCAGTTCAGCACGGCGCAAAGCCACCTCCAAACTGCGTCTTACCTCTTTCAGAGCGCCTATTTCCTCCTCAATCTGGTCCAACTGGAGTCGCAGTGCGTGTGCTTGATTCGCCTGCTCGCTAAGCATTTCCTCTAGTATTCTACATCTGTGCACAGCCATCTCGGATTCCTGCTGAAAGCGTCGAACTCCTGTGGCACACTCCCCACACACCGGAACTGGTGATGTCCCAGCGGCCCCAGGAAGAACAAAATGTGTTTCGAGGCAAGCACTGCAGCAGACACGGCCGCATGCATGACAGTTGGCTGCGGTTCGGAACATGCCAAACTGCTTTTTGCATGTCGCGCAACTCGCAGCACTAGACGTCGCTGGCCACTGACCACGCGGCACAACTTCAAATAGGTTCAATGACGCAGACATATAGGAAAGAAAAGGAGAGGGAATAGATATATATGCGGTATTTGCAAAAAAATTGGGGTGTGCTCAGGTGAATGCGAGACAAACGGTTGCCTAAAAGTCACAGGTGCAGATATATATGTGTATAGCGGAATCGTGCGCTTCGGAAATATATGGACGCATAAACATGAAGATGAGCCAGCCACCTTTGGGTGTAATACCTTTCTACTCGCCTCCTTGCGCCTGACTTTGCAGCACGTAAGTATGAAAATAACAGTAGCCACTATAGCAAAAAGATGTTTGATGAAGAAAGAAGAAAAAATAGCAGTTGACAAGCTACGAGATCCCAGATATATAAAAGAAGCCTATAGGCCTAAAAGCAAACACTGTGCAATCTAGCTAAGCCCTACAACGTGATCCATAAGGAAAATATATTAGGAGAGAAGCGGGTAGAAAATTGAATGCACAAGTGAGTAGCAAGTAGGGATGCTTTTACCGTTAACCACGCAAAGCATACAAATAGTAACAACAAAAAAAAGCACAAAAATTGATAATGATTGAGAATTTATAAATGCACACGTCGTCACTTTTTATTTTCTTTTTGAAAAATTACGATCTCAGGTGAGTGAGGTCTGCTACATATACACAACAGTACAACAATACTCATTACCGCTTCGTTCCTTGAGGAGAGAAAAAAAAAACGAGATGAATGTCATAACACGGCACTCAACAGCAACATGTTGCACTTTGAAACAAAAGTGTAGAAAATAAGGAGCAAATCATAACAAAAAAAGTTTGAACACCAAGAGCAGTAAACTACATCTACTGTCGTTCTATCAAAAGTACAAAAAAACAAGCAACTGCCAAAACAATCGCACTGACAGCGACGATACACCGCTATGTAAATAACGATGCCCCAGCTTCATATTATTATTATTTTTTGTTTTTTTTGTTGCTGCTGTTGTGAGTGCGTTTCCGCCTCAAACAAACAAAAATAAAAAACTGACAGGGGGAAACAAAATACGCAAGATAATGAAAATAGAAAACTCACAAAGGGGAAAACAAGCTCAAAAGGTAGATAAGCGAGCTACATTGTACGGACGCATACTACGCACACATTTCATCAGCCCATCATTCTGCTACTATATCTGCGTGCTCGTGATCATTTATGCATCACACGTTAAGATGTATAAGCCTCAAATGTCTCAGTAACGGTCATTGTGCATCCATGTGCGGGGCACCTGCCGTTGATATGTGCAGCACAGCTCTTGCATAGCACTTGATGCTTGCAGGGGTAGCAAATAGCCGTGCAAACACGATTGCGGCACATCATGCACTTCGACTTCTCATTAATGGCCATTTGCACTGCTGTGACAAGATCTAGCATCTCTCGCTCAAGCTCCTTGAGTGCCTCTACGTCGCGCGTCTTTAAGCTCTCAATGGAGGGCATCATGACATGTGTGTCTTTGATTTCCTTCTCTATCTGCTGCCGTCTCTCCATTATTGAATTCTCCCTCGCAGCCACCTGACGAGGATCTTCCCCCGTTTTCCTCCTACGTGGTTCCGGTGTTAAAGCTTGCTGCTTTTGCTCCTCCAACATGCCAAGCCTAAACTGAAGCTGTGGAAGACTCGGAAAGGCCTGATGTGCCTTCTGTGTTACCTCGATCCACGCCTGGTACTCAGAGACACGAAAAGGAGAGTTGGAGATAGAGTTCAGTTGAAGTACATTGCCGTTCTGCGTTGTGCGAAAGCATGGAGGCAGCTCAATTACAATATGCCATTCTGTTGTGGCTGCATCGGCAAGAAAACCACTATATACAGGCCCTCGCTGAGCCCCTTTGACGTATGCAATATAGTAGTTATCATTGCTGTCACGGCGCGCCTCGTCGCTGCGCATTTCAAGAAGCACCCGCACATAGCACCCCGTGACGACGTCACTAAAGTTCTTCCATTCTAAAAAGTTGACGAGGGTTGTACGGAATAACTGCAGCTTTTGCAGCATTTCTAGAGAAGGCGGTGGGGCTGACATGTCTGTAAGAATCTGTACAAACCCCAATGTTAGAAATGCCAGTATATGATCGGGTGGACTAAGTAACGCACCTCACAAAAAGAAAAGCGAATATCTATATAATCGACTAAATCTTTAAAGGATAAACAAAGCACCTATATGATTGTCGCCGCGAGCAAACACGCTGTACTAGCTTTAAAAAAAAGAAAAGTATTGCCGCAACTGGTCGTTGCCCTCGTATTTACGTGGGAACGTCTATTTTTATACTTGATGTGTGTATGCGAGTGTATATGCACACTGCAAAACACAGTTGGCAACGTATAAAAAAAATATGATGAATGTTCTCCTTTCTGATTCTTTTAATATTCTATAAATGGATCTCCGGGATGCCATGTTTAAGAAACACAAACATTGTACAAAAAAAAAAGTATATCAGCAAAAAGAAAAAAAAGGAAAAAAGTGTTTCTGTGATAACAGTAAGCACATTAGGCAGTGCGCTATTGGGCAATGCTGCCAAAAGCCTTCATAGATAATCCATTACAGTGCTACTGCGTCAAAGACTATATTTGTATGAACTTCCCCTATGCTCACAGACACACATACACACTCCACGTACCTTCTATGCTATCCTTCTTCTGCTTCTCTGCAAACACAACCTATGTCCCGCACATCAAACGAATCAAAAGAAGACTCTGCATAGAGCGACTCTGTACCTTCCATTAATCTTCACGCAGTAACTCCAGCCAAGCACTCACTTCTGAAGGCACGCTATGCCTCAGACTCCTTGCTACCTCCTCTAAAAGTTTTAGAGTATCCTCTGGGCTCATGTTGATAGCGCGCTCCTCCGCAATATATTTGCAGATTCCCGCAACACTCGCCTCATCCATCTCCATCCTCTCAAGACGCTGAAGCATCTCTGGCAGACGCCCCTGACATTGCGCACAAAGCACCACAGCGCCGAGAACAGAGGGTGGCCACTGTTCTAGCCCATGCGCTCGCAACGGAACGTCATAAAAAAGATATCGAAGCGTTTGAAGGTCCGCCGTTCGTGGCGCAAGATGCCTTATCACATTCGCGATACCGGGTCTGCACAACAGCAGCTCAATAGCCTGCGTATTCTCCCTTAAAGTGTTGCATGCGTCTTCCAGTAGGTCCACAACGCGCTGATGATGGCGGCGAAAAAAATGTGCAAGTATCAACTCCGCCCCCACTTCTTGAGGGCTTGCTGTGCGATCTCCATCCTCAAATCCTCCTTCCCACAGTCCACGTGGGTATGGATACCACTGCGCCACTAACTGATCCGCATACTGCGTCAGAGAAGGCACCTGATGTGCAAGAAAGCGGACTAATTTTGCTTGTGCCAGTACGGACGGAACTTCGCCTACTTCAGAGAGACCTTTCACACATTCCACTACATCGTCTATACGCTGCAGCTCCACATAGGCCAATAGGGCAGCAGAGGCAGCCTCGCGATCCCATCTTGCTGATGTGTGCCGCATCCATCCCCACAGTGCACCAACTCTCCGCCATTGTTGCGCACCAACAAGAAGCCGCAGGACACTAGCAAATGAATCTGGAGAAACAAAGTCAGCTTTCACACCGCGCATCAACGTAGACACCACCGCCTGCACGTGACTCCTTTCTGTACTCTTGCTTACTAAGCATAGAGAGCCTAGAAGAACTGAAACACTGTCGAGGTGATCATTGAGGTGGCGCACAATGCGGCCTCGTACGAATTCACACTGCTCATTTGCAGCAGTGTCGTTACCTGAGGATGAAGGGAGGGTTGCTGCATGGCAGAACTCTGCAAGGGAAGCCAGGAGCGTCGCCACTGCTTTAGTATCCGCAGTTGGCCCGTCAATCATAGCCAATAGCGCCAGAAGATTAGCCAGTGAAAGGGAAGAAGTGGCAATGACAGCGAGCAGAGCTCCTTGCTGAGGATGAGAAAGTAGCTGCGCAGCACCCGCACAACGTGTATTATCATTCGAAAGAAGAGACACAATCAAAGGGGCTGCTACAGGTACTGGAAGCGGTGCAGACTGAAGCAGAGATCTCGGCTTCTCTACTGCGCCAACACCGTCATTACCGCTACAACCTCTGGCATAGTACGACACAAGTTTATCGTGGCTGACCTCCCAGGGTAAAGATGTTGCGGCGCTACCGTAACCACATAAGATTCTTTCAAAAGTTAGCAGAACACGCCTTGTAGCTCGCATGTTCTGCGCTTTTCACTGCACGACCGTCACTGCAACAAAGCAAAAAAAAAAAAATGAAAGTGCGTAACAAATCGCTGGCAGCACATGCAAAAAGAAAAAAGAGAGAAAGAGCTCCTCACTTCTACAGAAAAAATAATATGGTACTCTTGCGATTTGCTAGTGTATTGCTATATATAAAGACACCCAGAGCTAAAAATGCAGTAGTACGCACAAAACAAAATAGAGTCTAAAAGAAAGGTACTAGAAAAAAGAAAAGAACGATTGTGTGTTAGAAAAAAAAAGCATACATTTGATTGAAACGACTGTACAAAACAAATAACAATAGTCCCATCGTAAACACAAGTGGCAGTTGCTTGTGCGATAGTAATCGGCAAAAAAATTTCGTATGTTGAAAGGCTATTTGCGTATTAGTTCTCTGATAAAGAAAAACATCGTCTAAAACTCAATGTGCAATCGTCATCCAGTAAACAGCGATAAATAATTGAGAAGAAAAAAAAGAAAATCTAAAAGTGTACGTGCTGCCACGGCTACATCAAGTACCATTCATGATACACCCAGAGGTAGTCTCTGATCAAAAAATAGCAAAAAAAAAAAAGGAATTTATATTCAAATGCATATCTATCTATCTATTGCACTAGGACGCGATCGTAAACAACCTGCAGAAAATTTCGGCTCATTACGCTTCCAATTCAGTGGTGCCAAGCGCCGACATCACCTCCATACGCTCCTCGTCCTGCAGTTGCCCCCAACACTGACGAATAAACTCAGGATCTCTAAGCTTCAAAATGGGAATAGCCTCCCCAACAGAAGCCTCCAAGAGCTCCATAACCGCCCCTAGACGATCGTATAACGCCTGCCTCTGCCGCCATTTAGCAGTCGAAACGTTGGCATTGTTTCCTTGGGACAGGGACACGAACTTGTCCACGAGTGCGGTGCATAGCTTGCACACACGCGCCAGAGTCTCATCCACTTCAGACTGTACACGGTACCCTATCCATTTGGAAGGAAGCAGATCTTCAACTTCTTCAGGGCACGTGCACGAGTGCACAGCATCTTGCCAGTAAGCCTCGTCCTCACCCCATGAAAGATCCCACGTCTGTACCTGCTTAGGAGCCGCCAGCAGCGCCTGGGCAGCATCGGCATCCCAGTTGTGAAGCAGACCTCCAACCACAAGCTTTGGTTCCTGGATAGTAACATAGGGCCCGGTAACAGCGGCAGAGTTGGGGTTCAGAAGCTTCATCTTCTCGCAGCCAACCATTTGTTCAGGGTTGGTAGTGTATGGAAGCACAGATTGCATCGTTTTCAAAAAAAGAATATAAGCCTCAATTAATTGCAAAGTAGGAAAGAGAAATATCAAGTGAATAATACAAGAAAATGTGATATAAGGTGGTAGTTGCTGTAACAAAAGAAAAAAGAAAACTCAAATATCTTCACACGCGAGTGACAGTTTCCCCTCAAGTGAACTAGAAAATATCTATCTATCAAACCTCTGTGTGATGAATATCTGCGAGACAACTGCAAATCGCTTAGCAATCTAAAAAGCATAACAACAATTTTAAAAAAGAAAGCGAGGAGGGAACGCGAGCTGCAGAAGTAAAGCCGGAAAGACTGAAAAAGAAACTCATTGCAAGGCTTCAAAGAATCTCATACAAGTATACAAAAACGCGAGTGTACTCACAATTATAAAGAAAAGATGCATAACACGTTAATAAGGAAAATGTTTATATATATAAATGCGTGAAACATATTTGGATCTGAAAAATGAATATCTGAATTGCCAAAAAAAAAAAAAGGTATAAAGACCAATTCGTCGTGCTGCGGCGCAGTGGTAATCACGTATTTGAAAGATGGGTGCGCTACCGCCAACTCACCACCATAGACGAACCATGACAGATAGCAGCGTTGTGATGACAGCAAAAAAAGCTGTAGAAAGAACAAAGGATTTGCTCAGTAGCACAAAAAGTATAGCGTATTTGCTATTGTTCACCCTCCCGTGATATGTGCTAACCTTTGATTTTTCTATTTCCGTTCTTACATTCAATGCCTGGTATCGTTTGCACTTGCTGTAGGTAATGACAAGTAGCATCTCCAGCGTGTCAGTGTATGTGTCGGATTGTCCCACCACTATTTCCCTTACAAGAGCAGGCATCGATGATGCTGTTCTTTATGATCGCAAAAAAAAAAAAAAACAGATAGTGCGTATGAGAATCAACTATATATGTAAAAAAGGGGGTGACCTTAAACACACATGGAGCTAGACCAGTACAAACGACAGGAAAATGTCTACGCAAAATAAATAAAAAACAAAATGGAAAGAAACGCGGTATACAGTACAAAACGCGACATAGCAGCATATATATATAACGGGTCTACTACGAAATACATTTATGTACTACAAACTCCATAAAACTTTGTCGACGCAGTAAAGTTCGTATTTGATCAATGCTTTCACAATATTACCGCCTCCACTTGAGAGAGGCTGACAAGCACAACAACAACAACAAACAGTACTTGAGAACACGTTTAAGTACAGCTACAAATCATCAGTAATAAAAAAAAATCTATTCCTCCGATTGGAAGCATTGTGGAAAAAATGAAGACGACGCTTCTACCTTTTCACAGAGAAATCAAATGCTTCCGCACGTAGTAACTGTCCGGTAACTGGACATCTATACAGTGGGATTGATTTTGGCAATGCAGTTGGTACCAGGTTACTGGCACTTGGATCGTGATAGTTGCCAGTATTTCTGACCTGCCGCCTGCGCCGCTGCTCCTCAATCTGCCGATCAAGATCTTTGCGCAACTTTTCCTGCTCCGCCGCTCGCCGCTCTCGTTCTCTCACTTGATCACGCTCCATCGCAGCAAGCATTCCAACGCCACAACCATACCCACTTTGAGCATCACGCGCCTCCTCTGCCATCCGCGCAGCCCTCGCTGTCATGGCAACCGTTATGGCAGCTCTGGCCTCTTCCTGGTGCCTGGCGCGCTGCACTCGCTGCTGTTGTAGCCACTTAGCTTCCTCTGCCTTCGCGAGAAGGGCTAAAGCACGCCCCTTTTCTAGGTCCGCCGCTCGTACGTCTGCCTCTTGGCAACGCCGTCTTTCCCCGACTGTACGATTGTACTCTGCAGCATCCCGTGCTGACCGTCGTTTTCTTTCTTCCATAGCCTCTTCAGCAGCAGAAGATGGCAAAAAGGGTGAGAAGCTCTCCGTCATCTCCATGCCCTTCTTATGTTCCCACGCAAGCTGAAGCTTTCGCGCTTTCGCGCCATCGCATGCCTCAGCCAGATCTAGTGCTCTCCTCCGTCGTGCCACCTTTTCGGCCTCGGCCTCTTCCTCCGCGCACAAAGCTAAACGCGCAGCAAAGACACGCTCTTTCGCCTGCTCCGCCGCCAGATGTCGCGCATGCTCTTCTTCTCGACGGCGAGCCTGTTCTTCGTTATAGTGGTACAACTCGCGCAGCAACTTCCGCCTCCGCTCCTCCGCCACAGTTTTTTCGGCATCTTGCTTTCGCTCATGTTCTTCATCTTCCAAGACCTCACGTGCCCTATCGCTAGCACAGCGCTCTTCAGCGGCCTTGCGGCGCGTCTCAGCAAGCTGATGGTTCACACCATAAATAGAAGGAACGGTAGAATTGTAAATAACAAACTCAACCTCCTCCCCATCCTCTTTGCCAGTGATTACTTCCCCGGTCGGAACGGCGTAAACTGGCTTGCGCTCCGACTTTGGTACCTCTGTGTTATTGCAGGCCATGCAGGCAAGGGCTTCACGAGAAGCAGGAGGATGGCGTACTGGAGACCATACACGGCTGCGGTGCTTATCCTCAGACTGCTTTACTTCACGTAAACCAGGTGCACTTGCAGTAGCGGGAGCTGGCACAGCAACACCGAGGTGTGCAAGCAAATGAAACTCTGACTGCATGCTGATGAGGTGGTAGCAGAGTGGATGGAAACGCGTTGTTTGTGCACTTTGGATCAGGAAGCGCACAGTTCCACTCACCTCGCTGAATCCAATATTAACTTATTGATATCAAATCTTTACTAGGCAGTACACCCAGCCGCCTTCACACCCTAATTCTACTTCCACAAAGTAAACTACCAAAATAAACTCTCAGCGTTTCTATAAATGATTGACTTATCAGAAAGTAACTATACAGAAACTACTATCCCCATAAGCTGACGGTGAATAATAATAAAAAGTTTTTTTTTAAAGATGATAAGTACGCTAATCAAAATAAAAAAAGAATGTCAACAAACTCCTTTTACAAACTTTTGAAAAAAGCTTTGCCAATATCAATTAATATATTTGTTCGTTTTTTTTTCTAAAAAAAATTGTATATCCTTTTGCAGTCGATAATGGAATCGTGCGCTGAGAAATAAATGATTGGGTACTGCTGCCCAGTTTAAAAGCACGCTATAGTTACCACAGCATTAGTGAGGATAGAGTCGTGCTCAGGCTTCACAAAAAAAAAGGACAATATGCATACATACATCCTTGGTCTTACGTTTGCAACACTTTCTCACTATATACAGACACTCGCGATTTCATAAGCCATCATTCCCCATTTTCGAAAAAAAAAAAAGCACGTAAAAGCAATGATATAGAAATCATCATCATAACATACAACTGAAAAACGGTGTTTTGCTAACCGTAAAAAAAAAAAAAAAAAATTCTTTGGGCGTACAATTTACAGCCCCTTTTACCACCTCTCTTCATTTCACAAGCGTAGGTAGTAAAAAGCCCCATTGCTGTTGATTGTTTTGCTTCCCTCCATTTCCCATAAAGCTTATAAGGGGCTTGGGGGTTGTTCCTTCAACAGGGCTGCAACCTTCTTAAAGTTGGGGTCCGAGGCGTCCTTTGTCATTTGTAGCAGAATAGACTCTGATGTAGTGAGCATGCAGTCAGGGCCCCAAGTCCCCATGAGCTTCAGTGCAGCATCAAGATCGGACTTCTTTTGGCTTCCAACCCCATCGAGGGGAAGAACCACGCGCTTCTTCATATCGAGTAGATCTGCGACTGTTTGAAGTACGCACACGTGCCCCTCAATGCCAAATACAATCACGCTATCCACGTCAGTGAGGAGTTTCGAAACGTCTGGCACAATGCAGGAAAAGCGTGTTTTGGGAATGACAACGGCGCTCTCGGGGATCTTGATTTCTTCCACAGTCCCGCGAAGTCCCTTTGGGTACTGCTCTGTCACGATGTACTTGGTGCTCTCAGGGAAAACTTTGTGCATCCCAGCAAATCGATTGGCAACAAACACGCAGTTGGGGAAATTGGCGATACGATCCTTGAAGGCAGTCTGAAGATCCACGCACAAGAACGCAGTCTTGCCCTTCGAAACATACGGAAGCATGCGAGACATCTCCAATATGTATATATTGCTGGGAATCCGTTTCTCGTTTGCAGGGGTTTCTTTCTTTTTTTTTTTTACAAATGTCACAAGTATAAATAAATATATATAAATATATATATATTTGATACCCGTTGATAAATGAAGAAAAAAGACGCAGTAGACAAATAAAATGGTTAAAGATGAAGGAATAAGAACATAACTTATTTGTATCTCAATTGTAGTATTAACTCAAAAAGCAATGACACCAAAAACCTCCCAACAAATCTTTCATCCATACTCAGATGAGCAAACAAAATGAATAAAAGTAATGAAAGCGCAATATGAGAGAAAGTGAGCAGGATGTTAACGGCAAATAGTGGAACAATGACAGTAAAAGCAAGCACATAATAGTAATACTAACTTCTGTTTTTCTTTTGTAACCTACTCACCAGCAGAGTTATGTAGAATGAACCAAAGCAACCGCAACAAAAAGCGTACTAGCAAAAAGCATAAACTGCCAGGCACTAAACACAGTAGCAGAATAGAACAGAAAAGAAATGTTTCCTACTGTACTCTAGGTTACAAGAAATTGTCATCTACCATGCATGCCTTTAAGAATGCGCAAACTTGACAGTAATAATGTTGGAAACTATTAGGTAGCAAGGAAAAAAAAAAAAAACACGCATGACTCCTATTCAATCTTGCCAAGTTCGGGAAGAGGTAAATCATGTGCCTTCAGCAGCTGGCACATTCTCCGCATCTTTGCAGTAGCTATACTTTCCAGCTGCTTGTAGTGAATATCTTCCTCTGTATTTTCGTTTTCCACAATCTTTCCAAAAATCATCTCTCTTGCAATGGCGGTGGTAGCCTTCTCTAGCATTGGTTGCGTCCACGAAAAGGCATGATCCTGCTTTCCAGGAGTAATGAACGGACGATGTGGGTACGCTTTGAGCTCCTGCATTTCTACCCTCCCTTCGGCAATCGTCAGAATGCACGCATTATTCCGGTTGACGCCGCAGAACGAGGGAGCTGAAAAGACAGTCATGACCGCTGGAATGCGTGTGAGTGGGTGAACTCTTCCCAGAATGAACCCAGGAAAGTATATCGACTCCTTGTAGTGATTAGGACGAGCAAAACTATCGTAGTCGGGACGTTTTGTGTGGTATTCCATGCCAATAATCAGTGAAGAGAGATTGTTTCGAGTAATAAAGTTGCATGCTGCATTGAAGGTGAAGCGAAATGCCAATTGCTCGTTTTGTGATGCCACAAATGCACTCCCCTCCGCGATGCGCTCCTCGTCCTCATCCATTTGTTCATTCAGTACAAATTCCCGCAAGGCAGCCTGCGACTGTTCCCCATCCATCTGAGAAACGAGTCTGTATCCTGATGCAGGGCCCCCTGCGACGCATAAGAAGCGGCCCTCAACTAAGCACGCCACTGGCAACGCAGCGAAAAACTGCCTTATGATAGCTTCGTACTCTTCTACCGCATCCCCAGTGTGGACAGCACGTAAAAGGAGCTCGCTACGAAGAGAGCCAAAGTTCTCTGGTTCTACGGGATACAAGAGCTCGTGGCGTCCTAATAGCGCAACCACGCGAAGACCAGAGTGGAGAATCAGCAAAGCTACAAGATAGAGCACCTCAATTGAACTATGTGCACCATCAATATAGTTGCCTAGAAGCACAACATTCTTTACTGAGCTATCCACCAACACCTTAGTCAAAATATGGTTAGAAAAATCAGATGCATGACCGCGGATAGGGCCAATGACAATAGTATGGCCATCCACACGCTCAACAAACGAACTTTGAGAACGGCACTTCGGAATGACTTCTTGAAGTGTAGCCAGCACTGTATGAATAGAAATATTCGTTCCACTCCTAACAGTCTTAAGTACATCCACAATTGCATTCATTTCTTGCAAAGAAAATAAGTTTCTATAGATATTTATATATATATATATATTTCTTTAAAGTGCTTGCACAAGTGATACACACTTTCCCCGCTTCAACTAACCTAATCTGTGAGTAAGGATATGCAAAGTTGATTGAAAAGAAAAAAAGAAGAAGGTAAAAAATGTAAACAAGCAACGTCGTCGCCAAGTAGCAGAGATAGTGTAAACAATAAAGGAAATGAGACACTGAAACCTCAATATACATTCCATGCACAAGCCCAAGATAATACCTCTCATATAAGCATACACGTCAATTGTTACAGCATCTTGAAACTGCAAAGGAAACAAATACAGCACATGTTGGTTGCACCACTGATGTAAAATCAAAAAAGAAAAGACTGTGGCTGCCTACACCTCAGGCAGCATCGCTAGTTGATCCACAGTATCATAATACACTGACACTAAAGCCGCAACATCAAAAAAAATATCGCATACCTCCTTAGTGCATGCCATTGGTGTGTACGTGCGCATGGATTCAAACACAAGCTGTTCGCGGGAAGACCCAATGATATGATATGTACTTAGAGCACCTCGACGACTATACGCCCCGACAGAATATGGAGGCAAGGCCCGACGTTGTTGCGCAGGGATAGGAGAAACCCCATAAAAGCGCTTAATTCCATCGAAGTTACTGTGAACAGGAATTTGATGGGTCTTTCCTTTTCGCGTCATAGTACCTAAGAATCTTATTTTGAAGTAGAGCAAATATATGGATTCTTCGCCGGATTCCTGAAAAGGCTGCTGCTACTGAGGCACAAAAAAGTAGTAAGCAACCTATGAGCTAGGTATCAAGCTCTTCAACACTCAAATTACAAACTAATGGCAAGGAACCGATAAAGCAACAACAGTGGAAAAAACAAAGAAAAGATAAAATTGAGAAAGAAAAGTACCGCGCCAAGAGATGATTTGTAAGGCTCTTTATCATTTAAAAAAAAAAGTAATAAAGAGTCTATATGTTTCCTGTTCTCACTAGCAAAGTGTTTGGATAGCAAACTTTGTGGTAATTCAGTTAGTAAGTCTCCGAATATTTAGATGCCGATAGACCTTTCGCTTACTCAATCGCTCTGTCACTCACTCTCTTGTATGTGAACATATCTTCGCTACACAACATCATATGTCCACCACGCCCAGGAAATGCACACGCATCAAATACAAGCAAAACCTCTGTGGTCCAAGCATGCACTACATAATTGCTCGCTGACGCGGAGGCATACGCAACCGCCGTCGAGCAAGAAGATACTGTTTCTGCCGGGTCCTCTTGTACTCATATCGCCACACCAGTTCCTGGTGGTAGTGATCTACAACTCGCTGCGGATTCTTGTCTGACATAAAAGCGATCTTGTACAGCTTGCGTTCAAAGTCACTGGAATAGTGCCACATAGGTCCCCATCCTAGCCCCGCCAACTCGCCAGAATTAACAGCAAAACGAAGAAAGGCTCGATACTCGTACTCCGTAAAGTTGTCGATCTTTATAGGATGAAAAAAGGAGTCCTTCTCAGCGTCGTATGGAGCATACTCATCTAGACTGTTTTTGAAGCGATCATTCTCTACGTCTGCAAAACCACTGATTCCATCAAACGGCTTAAAGTCTCGAGTAGTGCAAGTGATAAAAAATTTGTTTGGTTCATCGTTCGACAAAATCATTTTATTGAGGCCACGCACAAAACTCAGCCGTGAAGCTGGAATGCGGGGGAGTTCTTGAGGATACATGTCAATATCTGTGCCACTTTCATTGAAGGAGGTGAGAGTACGCAAAAAGTCTGGATGTGGATAGCGGAAGTGCGTATCATGCGAAAAGAGATTCCACCCATCAACTGCGATCACAATAGGTTTCGCTTTCTCCGCGCTAAGTTCGTCCAACAAAAACTTTATGCAAACGCTTTGCCTGTCAATAGACGCAGGTGCCACGGCGTGATAACCCCATTCACACAGATCAAGCATAGTCTTTGGTTGCCTCTCGCCCTGCTCAACAGGAAGATCCGTTGGAGTGCACATGAGCTTCCAGTTTTGCAAAATGAGTCGATTCGCGATGGAAAAATATTTCAAAAACTGCCGAGCAGCATCAGGTGCGTCAAAGAAACCAGGCAAAATAGTACTCGGCCAGCACCATTCGCCATGAGTCCATGCCTTTGCATTTGGAATGTACAGTGTCGGAAGGCTGCGCGCGCGCGCAAAGTGAACTGCTTGGCACAAGAGGGCACTTTTGCCACAACCCGTTGGACCATCCAAAATGAATCCAGGTCTTCCGCTTGTTAGTGCGTCTATCACGCTCTTCTTCGTCTTCCAGTACTGCAGCTTATCAATAAAACAGTTCAGCAAATGGCTTTCTTTTCGGTAAAGAAAGCCCCGAGGATGTCCAGGGGGCATCATTTGCATAACCTTTCCGCCAAGGCCCTCAGGAAAATTTCGCACAAGATCGTCATTGCCGACACAGTACATTGAGTCAATATCATTGAACCCCAACTGCATAGGAGGCACCTCAGGGGGATGAGAGTAACTCTTCTTTACAACACGCACAACAGAACCCTTGACCATTGTGCGAACTTGCTTGAGAGGAATGGCACCATTCCACATATCTACTGGAGCTTCACATGCATCTGTGTATGATTTGATCTCTGAAGCTACGTATTGTCCCACGAGACCTCTTCGTAGGGCAGGAGCTTTCATGATAGCTATCCCCTGACAAATCCAAGAAAAAAAAAAAAGGAGCTGCGCGTACTATTAAATACCACAGATGTGGTGCAAACTACAGATAAGATAACAGGGAGGAAAGAGTTAGAGGACACAATTATGCATGCAATACAAAACCCCATCAACTAAACAAGCAAAAAGAGTAAGCCGTAAAAGACGAAATATGGGAGAGCCTTAAAAAAAAAAAAAGCTCACCCCCTCTTTTGCAGCAGCGCATAACGAAATACCAATACAATACAAAACTCAGTAGGGCACCAACCTCCTGAAGTAAAAACACTAGCACCCATCATGATTCGAGTCCTTTTTTCCACAAACGGCTAACAATAATAAATAATCCAACAGCGTGCACCACTGGCACAATCACGAGGATGATCCCAAAACTAACTGTTCTCTTCGTCCTCATCATTTTACTGCACGATCTCCTTCTGCTTCTCGCTCTCCGGCTCTTCGTCTCAATCCTTCTGCCACATCATAAAATCCTCTGCAACACGCCCGTCTTGTCTCAAACTTGATAAGCACTTCTCCAATGTCCTCAAAAATTGCTCCCACACATCAGCGCCACGACAAGGAAAAGCACCAACACCACCACAAGTATAAAAAGCACGTGTAGTACAAGCAAATTGAACGCCAAAACCACCCTCAACACATAGAGTGGCAACAAAGGAAAACAATGCAAAATGAAGAAAGATTGAGGCCATGAAAAGAAACGAAGATGCAAGTGAAAATAACTAAAAAAAGGAAGATTGGAAAACGCTAGAGTGTACAGGGATACAACTACTAATAAGAGGTCTCTGAGCTAAAAATCAAACTTTTCTTTAATCCTGGTTTTCTTCCCCAAAGACAAAAAAAGTTCTCATTCAATGACAAAGATTCAGATGTTCGCCAGCGTCTTGTTCTGGTTGTCAGAAATCTTCGCAGTGCTTGCAAAAGGTGGGTTCTGTACAACCTGAACTTGGTACTTTGGATCCTTTTCCATGCAGTAGGGAGTCTTAGTCCACGGCACAGTCATGTCCTCTGGTTCACCAGCACTCAGCGCAATAGTACGGATAAGCCCACCACTGGAGCCATCACGACTGTAAGCATGAGCCACAGCACGCTGGCAGAACTTTATACACTCTTCTTTTGACATACCAGGTTTATAATTGGCATCAAAAAAGGAATAGAGAAAGATGGAGCCACTCCCTCCAAGCGCGTAGTCAAGCTTCACACATGAACCACCTGATGGAATGCTGTACACAGACCCACCATTGATGGAATCATACCCAGCCACAATGATGCCGGCGGAAATATTCCACTTGTTCGCGTAGCACATCTTCTGAAAAAGATTTGCCGCAGAAGCAACGTTTACGTCATGTCCAATGTCAGTCTGATAGCTCTCTAGGTAGTTAGCAGTGCGCTCAGCAAGGGCTTGAGTGTCAGCAGCCGAACCACTCCGGCAGCAATATATTTTCTTCGTTAGCTTCGTCAACTTGTTGCTCGCGCGATTGACGACGTAGGAGCCACTCGAAGTACGAGAATCGGCTGCCAAGACAACACCATCTTTGTACGACACTGCGAGAATTGTGGTACCCAGAGACACTGCCTCACTCAACTGAGGATCAATAACGGCGGGGTCAGCCTGAAACAGCTGCCTTGATTGCTGGGCAGCCCCGTTCGCGGAAAGCTGTGGGTTGACATCCTTTGGAAAGGACGGCTCTTGGAGAAGGGTATGACTTGGCCTCTGGAGCATTGTATATGATCTTCTCTTCCACTTGGTTCAAAAGTTGTAAAACGATATACTTCTTCAAAAATGATTCTACAAGGTCGATGTATGTAAGCAGTGATAACAACAACAAAACAAGATATGAAGTATAAAAGATGAGTGCAAAACCTGGGCAAACAAAAACAGAGAAAAAAGCGGATATTCCTCCAACAAGAAACCGCCTCAAGCAGGTCTAAAGCTGACAATAGTATAGCAAACAATATTGAGTTCCACCACACGACAAAATCACTATCAGACTACAATCATGTTTCCCAAAAGATACAAAGAAATTGAATGAAGTACCCAAATGCATATATGAAATACCTCCGTGAAGCAACTGCTACAGAAAAAAACACGTCAACCTTCAGCAAGTCCTACTACTGCACAGCGAAAAAGTTTTTCTTCTCTTCGTCAACGGGGTGATCGGCCGGGTTGGGGCGTCCTTCATAAACAACGTTGGTCGCCACCTCCTGTGTCGTAGGCCTTCCCAAGTTCTCACCGTACATGTCTATACGAAGAAGATGCGTTTCCTCATCTCCAAAGCTGTGCTCAAAAAGAAGAGCTAGCACAGAAACAGTAGCAAACTTCACAGCATTGACCCTGTACACAACTCGGTCATCAGCAATAGTTTGAGCAAGCGGAATCTCCTCTTGTGGTTGTAAGCGCCGAACAGAATCAAAGCCCATGATCTCCGGAGGATTGCAATACACTTTCACCAGACTCGGTGCATAGTCACTAGTAGGACCTTGAATAGAAATGCCCTTTACGCGGCATACAGAAGAAAAGGGCACAAGTATGAGCATCTCTGGATCGTCGTCACTTTCAATTGGCAGATCGTTCGCTTCAGTTGTAGGGTCAAAAAGCCGCTGCGCTTCAACTGCTGTATGTCGTGAATTCCATATCTGGATGCTTCCAAGATCGATTGAGTTATTGATAGGTGCGCCAACGCCAAAAGCGCCATCACGCATAAAACCATCACCAAGGTGGTCATGCAGGCCTGTGCCATGTCTGCAGTTACAAGGCATTCGCGAGCAATTAAGCAGCAATTTAAAATTTTTGATCTAAAAAAATATCCAAAACGGAAAAAAAATGAGAAACCAAAACAGAAGGGAAAAACGAGTGAAGGCCAATAAAGAAACGTTTCCTACAAGTACTGTCGTTATTCACCTTGTCACTGAGAAACAGTATTGCACTGACGTGGTGCGTGTTGAAAGAGAAACAACAACAACAACAACAACAGAAAAACGAGTGTTACTATCGTTAATGTGCTGAAAACGTAAAAATCATTTATATCACTTGATTCCTTTTAGTATGAAATTAAGCTTCTTCTGTTACTTCAATCATTTCGACAACATTTCAAGAACTCGGCCACTTCTCCCCAGAAACAGTACATGTTCTTGCATGTCATTCTCTCCTTCCACCTCAAAAGTCAGCATGCAATGCTATCAATATTGTCATTTTCGCTTCCACGGAGCAAACTGCGCTGTGTGAAAACTGAACATTTCGTCCGCCACTGCAGAGGGAGGCATAATACCCTGTTCAGAGAAAATAAGCGTTATCATACATGGAGAAACAAATTCGACCAGCGGAACGATAGTTGCGTCTTCGGGTTGCTTTAGATCATCCGTACTAAGTGGAAACACGTGAGCAAACTTGAAAGTTTCGCAAAGAACATAGCAAGGAACATTTCGAGACAAGGCTACCGTTGCTATTTGGAGAGATCCAGTGGAGTGGACGAGACCTCCGTGCTCCGTGACGCAGTATGCACCAGTCACAACAAAGTCAACAATGCTCATGATAGATCCAACTGCACTATCAGGAATAATGATGCACGACCTCTTAAGCTTTTCCCCAAGCCGCATACCTTCAGGAGTCAGCGCAACGCTCGACAGCAGCGTAGCCCCAGATCCCTTAGGGCATCTTTTGGTGCCTGGCAGTCCCTCACATATGTAAAACTGTACTCCTTCTCGCTCCTGAATGGCACATGCAATTGCCAGAGCCAGCAGATTGCCAGAGCCATGGACAAGAATGCGCGATGTGTTGCGAATGAACGGTAAGATATCGTTGATCAAGTCCTTCTGACTGCACTCGCATTCGCGCAGTCGAGCCTCGCAACGGTTGTCCATCTCCATTAACCCCTTCTTCAAATCGTTACTCGTTGCAACATCTTTAGTCAAGTTAACGCGGAATCGCTCAAAACCGTCGCCAAACGGCTCATACTTTTTGAGTGTTTTGTATATCTCTGCATCCACTTCGGAGAACGTAGCAAATTGCTTTGACGACAGAACTGCTTGGACCTCCTTTATTGCAGTTATCAATATTTTGATATCGTAATCTTCGGATGGAACCTCCATTCCTATTACACCTTGAGTAGCTGTGATTGCTTAGCCAATATACTATCCCACCTCACTCGTTGCTTGGAAAGAAAAAAAAAGACAACGTGAAAAAGAAAACAACAAAATTGAAAAATATCAAGGATCAACAGAGAAAATACCAAAATAGAAGCACTCAGCGCTCATCTAGTAACCACATTTCTATTTTGTCCTTTTGTATCTACGCAATTTCGTTCTAAAATACTCGCATCTCCAGAACAGCTTTGCCCATCCTACAACCAAATGCACTTCGGTCATTGCGTGCTGCGTTTAAGCGACGACCCCCCCCCCCCCAACCAAGGCTACCAACGTCACCGTTTTCACCTCCCTCCTCGTTTTAGGTGCAAATGCACCAGCTCTTTCAGCAGCGCGGGTGGCTCAAAGTTTTACTTTCCTTCTCAGCCAAAATAACATCAAATATTACCAAATGTTGAGTTCTCTTGGTACACCGCTGAACTGTGTAAATCAATAGTAATGCAGGAGCAGAGCTTCTTCCTTGGTTTTACCAGCAAAAAATAGGTTGTACAGAGAGACACATGCGACAGCATAGCATTCACTTCTATTCCCTTCAACGGCTGCTTCTTTAAATCTCCCGTCTTCACAATAGAAAGTATCGCAATAGAAAAATAAAAAGGTATCGTTGCCCGAATTGCAATACTAGTGGCTCTCATTGTTTAGAAAAAAGTGACGTGCACTACCACCACAAAGTGATATATGTTTTGTGGCACTAAACATTCTTTACTAGTGTCAACTACTCGAACAGCATCAAAAGATTGTAAAAGCGAAACCTACAGGCACGACACCTCACAATTATATATTAAAAAATAAACATTTAGGAGAAATTCACAATATTTTTTAAGCGAAATGACATCAGTCTTTCTTTTGTTTGCGTCCATCGCTCATTATGCTCGCCCAAACGGGACTCTAGCAATGTCATCAGTTTCCCCAGATGCCCGCCTTGGGTGCGAACTCTGCGTTGGCGAACAAGGAAGGCTGCTTCCTTGGACTGAAAGCTTTCAGGACAATAATGGCCGTTCTACCATTGATTGTCCACGTTTGTGTCGCAAAATACAAGGAAGCGTGGATTCTATCCGACTTCATTACTGGTGGGATCAACGAAATCCTTTGCCACTACATCTCATTTACTTTGTGAATCCCTACGAATGTTGTGGTGAAGTATTCCCAAACGTTATTTCCATTTCACTTTATGGCGTCACCGAGGATGTCGGAGCAGATGAACTTGTGGGTGGCATTGATATTCAGGCATGGGTAGCGCCGCACGCGCATACTCTACAGTACTTGACACTCTCCGGGATTGATGCCATTGGGGGCGAGTTGAGCATAATTAGTGAGCTTGAGTTTCTTCTTTTACTGAGTATTCGGGCTATGACAATTTCAACCATTGATTTTATTCCTAAATGTACGTATTTACGCTCGTTGGATTTCTGCTTCTCGAGCATTCCTGATGATGTATCCCTCCTTGCAACATTAGAAAATGTTCAGAAACTTGTGATGAGCTACACAAATGTTTCGAACATATCGTTTGTATCTAGATGGCACCTTCTAGAGCTCGCAGTGTTTACGGGATGTGATTTACTCACAGATATTTCCCCGATGGCTGGCTTGCATTCTCTCAAGCAGCTTATCGTCAGTGGTAGTGCGGTGGGTCACCTTGATGGTTTGCATCGATGCCCACAGCTCGAACACTTTTTTGCTGACAGTTGCCAACACATGAACTCGTTGTATGGATTAGCTGGTGCACCATCAATAAAGCGTATTTATGCTACAGGAGCTTCTTTAAACACTTTGAATGGACTAATGACTTGTCCGGAGCTCGAAATGCTAACAATCAGCAGATGCGATATGATTTTAAATCTACAATCTTTGGCAGGTGCTCCAGCACTTCGGCGTCTTTTTGCTGACAACAGTGCAATTACAAATGTTTTTGGCCTTAGTCAATGCCCAAGACTTGAAGAGGTGGACTTCAGTGGGTGTGTGCGCCTGCAAAACCTAGATGGCCTTGCTGGTGCCCCTTCATTGAGAAGCATCAAGACAGTTTCTAGCGGTGTCAGCTCTCTCAGCGGCCTCAAACAGTGCCCAGCTCTTGAAACAATAATGGTCAGTGGTTGCATGAATCTCACGGACATCAGTACACTGGAAGAAGCACCAGAATTGATAAAGATAGTTGCACAGAATTCTTCTGTTCAGTGTTTCACTAATATTTGTTGCTGCTGTCTGCTAACATCTATTGATCTGACAGGATGTAAGCAGCTCTCAAATCTTATTGGGCTGGGCGGTGCCCCAGAGTTAAGAATAATTGATGCAAAGCGCAGCTCACTTGTGTGTGTAGATGGGTTGAACAGATGTCCTTTACTCGAAGAAATAAATGTATCCGAATGCCAGCATCTTGAGGACTTGAATCCACTCTGCGGTGCACCAAGCTTAAAAAAGGTGAGAGCTAGCCGTAGTGGCGTGAGAAACATTGACTTGCTGGCAAGATGCCCCAAATTATCTTTTTTGGACTTGAGACGCTGTTTAAAGGGGTTGGATATGGAAGCGTTGAAAAAAAGAAACATTCGAATTGTTACGTAGGTGCTCGAATGCCTACCCATTTTTCTTTTAAAAAAAATTGATTGCTTTTTACGGGATGCTTTTTCAGGATTACACCAATCGTAACGAAGCTATCACGTCAATGCTCAACTGGGTTCATTTACTGTTTTTTTTTTTGTTCCTATAGTGTTCTTGTTTTTCATTTTTTCTTGTATATGCTTTAGAAAAAGTGTGAATGAAGGGCAACAATAAAATTTGCTGAGCGTTGACATCGAGTAGGAAGTTGCTTTGATATTTGTGTGCTTCTGTGCCGACAATTTGCTCTTGTCAAGCTGCTATTACACGCATTTTTTTCCTTTCTCTCTCCGCCAGTCTTTTGCATATCCTTATGTGAGTCTCTTTTTGTGAACTGTACTCAAGATGCTTTCTCTATTTTTTTTTTTTTTGCTAATTTTCAGCAGATGCGGAGAACAGGCTCTGGCTTGATTGATAAAAGACACAGAGGTAAATACACTTATCCGTTTGCACTAGGAGCTAAAGCACAGAAATGTTTGAATTTTTTTTAACGTTATTGCTTCATATGGCTCTAGAAGCGAGACACCTGTACCACAGGCACTTGCGTTGTTCACCCCTACTGCTCGCCGAGCAGCTGAAGTAATCAATGATGGGTATAGTTTGGGTAATACATAATGCCTCCTGAGATACAGTTTTACCAGCCTTACTCACGCTCCTAGCTCGCCTCCTTTTCGCAACATTACTGTTGTGAGCGATGATACTGCTGCATCCCAGCTAATGCGGTGATGGTAAAATAGGGTTCCATACTGTTTTAACGTGGTTCTCGCATCCACAGATGTGATAGTATCCGTATCTTTGAAAACGCTTAGTGGTATATCACATCTCCCTATTACTTGGCTTCTTGACAACATAGGCTTGACTTGACCGGCTATTGAACATTCTCCACTCTTCAGCTGTTTGGATTTTGGAAATCATAGTGAAGGCCATTTAGAGCTACATATTGAGAATATGGTGATGCCTGCGGACGACATCTTTTTTGAAGCACTATGAATGACAACACAACTTCGAAGCCTCCCTATGAACCAGCGCTTTGTTTCCAGTGTTGCTTGGGTGCAGATTTTCCGGTTTCTTGATACGCTACACCTCGACAACTGCATCAACGTGCGAGCCCTGATGATACCGGCCACCTCTTCGCGGTATCAGGGACTAGTACCCCGTGCTGGGGGGAAGCCAGGAGCCTGCAAATTTACCTCGCGTCTGTTTGCGGGTTTGTGACTTCGGCATACAGGCTTGGGGTAAATCCTTGTCTGGGAGACTTGGGACACACAGTGTGCTTACAACGCTCCACAGCTCTCCGCGCTGGCTGGCAGCGCTATCACTTGCACAATGACCGCAAGCGGAGGACGAAGACTGTTACGATACAGCACTTCAAGTGCCCGTATTGTCCCAACAAGTACGCGTACAGGAGTAATATGCACATGCACGTGTTCAAGGTGCACAGTGTCTGTAACTCTAGCACACCAAACCCAAACGCGAATGACACTGTGCCGCATTCGTGCAATTTCTGCAAACGGCCCTTCACCTTCATGGCTGGCATTGCCTTCCATATGCGCACTAAGCACCCTGAGGTGAGACAGTACACGGTTGCTGCGAAGAAGGACGCGCGTGTTACTGTGCAAAATCCTTCCACTAGACTTCTTTGCCCTCAATGCAGCAAGACATTTGCCAACGATACCTCTCTCACATTACACTTAGATATGTACCACTAAGATGCGTAGTACAAGCCATGGTTCCGTCACACGAGGTGCGTGGAAACAGCGAACCACTTTCTCATCTGCCCAGCTCTAGCAACCATCCGAGCTAAATACAACCTACAGGACATAAAGCGGAACAAACTATTCAACAGCAAGGAGCTTGCCATGTACTTGGTTGTCTCCGCTCCTGAGCAGATCGTATCCCCTCCCCTCCCCGCTTCGGCTTAGCACACAAGGATGGATGAAAAGGGTGAGGCGAAGCCCAGAAAGAGATATCGATCCACATCGAGCATCCGACCTAGCCTGAGCCCCGCACCGCCCTCTGACTGAGGGACCGGTCTCCACGTCTTTGCCCATTTGGAGTTGTAGGCGATTGCTTGTAAGGAGGTATTTGGAATGGTGGCTGGCGCGCCAGAGCAGACCTGAAATTAAGTGTTTACGAAGAAAAGTAAAAAGAAGATCACTTGCTGGGATGTGCTTGATGGAGCTCTGTTTAAGGTGCACCATTATGGTAAAGAGAGTTGGTTGTGCTGTTGCGGCGACAAGGCAACATCAATGGTGTTCACGTTATGTTGCCGCTTCGCTTTTTTTTTTTTGGTAAGGCACTTTTTTAAAATATACAATCCTTATATCTTATTATTTTGAACTTTTTTCTTTTCCAATTTAAAAGGGTTTACCAGTTGTGCCGACAGGTACTTGCTTGTATTAGCCCGCCTATCTACAGATCTATTTGCTGTTGTTGAGTGTACATGTCCCCCCTTTTTTTGTAAAAGGCTCCAGTGGTTGAGGAGTTTTGGTGATGTATTTTGTTTTTTTTTATTGCTGATGTTCTTGTACGACTCATTCTTCGTAAGCCCATGTGTTTAATCAACGTTGTTTTGTAAATTAGCTGCTTTCCATTTCTGATACTTCCATTTTTTTTTTTTAATGACATCAAATGCGATATTTAACGTCTTTTTAGATCTCCATTTTTTTTTTTTTTAAGGACCTCAATTGTGTTATGGGACTTTGCCATTTTGTGACAGTAGTATTGTTTTTGCTGTAAAGATGAAGGGGTTTTCTTATGTTGCTTGGTGGACTTTTTCTTTTTTCCATTTTGAGCACAGATATACTGTGACGGTTTTCTTGCTTCATTCATAGCTGGCACGTACTAGCTAGCTGTAGTGAACTGCTACGTATGTTATTCGGCGTTGTGTTGTGGATTTCACTACTTTGCAGCTTTCTTCTTTGTTTTTTTTTTTCATTGTATCAAGTATAAATACGCTGTGATCCCATAGCTAATGCTAATGTCAAGCTTCTTACTGAGACTCATTACAACTGTGGATGTTAAGAGTGTGGTACGGAACATCCCATGCCGTAAGAATAAAAAGGTTGTTCTAGTCATTCTACTCGGTGGTGATGGCAACATACTATCGAACTGACCATCATCCAGGGTCACTTGACGCACAATAGCTGTCTGCTAAGCTTGTAGGCTACTATGCTTTTGTCGTGTCTGTTTTTTACTTGCCCCGCATGCCAATGCTATACTTCCTTGCTTCCTTATTAATCTTTCCTTTTTTTTTTTTTTTTTTTGATAGTTTAATGCCTTTTGTCAGCGTCTATACAGCGGGCTTTTATCTGTGCACAGCGTGGCGTTTTTCAGTGTCAATTCTCTATCACATCAGAACCTTTTGACCTGCAATCGCACTCATGACCAGTAAAGGGCACGTTATGTGCAGCTTCCCCAAATGCATGAGGTGGGCATTGCGCACTGCCGTGTGTCTGCTTATTGTGCTTCAGGTCATGTTGTTTTGGTGGCTTTCCCCTTCCAGCGAACCCCAATCCCTAGAACCCTCACCAATCAATGAGGAGGAGGTATACCTGCGCCGCCCGGATGGCAAGGGTGGCGAGGTGCGTGTGATGGCAGTTGTTGTCAGCACAAACATCACCGATCAGGTGTGCTTGAACGTTGCCTCTGCGTATATAAGCGGGCTGCCGACAGTTGTCATTGGGTATGATTATCAAGGCTTTCGACTTTTAAGTAAAATTGATATTGTGCTTAATACTCTTGTTGAGTCGGGTCTCTCTGACGAGGATGTGCTGATCTTCACTGACTCTGACTCCTTCTTCACTGGGATGGACCCGCTCCCGTATATTGATCGCTTCATCGCCGAGTCGGCTGCCAGTCCGCGTGACGTGGATCCGCGCGCGGTACGCGAGGGACGCAAGATGGCGCCGTTTGTGGTTTCAGTGGAAAGCAATTGCCATTCTCGACACTTTTATACTCAATGGAGTTCTTGCGCAGTAGATTATGACATCATGATAAATGCGTCGAAGGCATACGCGGAGGAACACGGGATGGTGCTCGCACCACGGGTGAGGTCGCATCTTAACAAAATGCGCCACGTGAACAGCGGCACTTTTGTTGCGCGTGTGTGGGCACTGCGTGAGGTGTACCAAGCCTTTGTGAATTACACGAAAACGCACACTCCTGTTATAGAGGCCACATGGGTATGCGATCAGAGTGTTCTGGCTCATCTGTACAAGGAACTCCGGTACTGGGAGATGGACAGTGGCGCACTGATCGCGAACGATCCCGCTCAGTGGCGAGAAATGCGCTCATCAAATGGGTTGCGCGCGGGGATAATACAACTGGACGAACTTGGGGAGGTTACCGCTGTGCTTCTTAACCAAGCGCAGATACATTTTCAGCTGATCAACGAAAGATGGCCCGCTGCTAAAACGAATGGAGTACTCACCTATGATTTTCCTTTCAAAAAAAAAGAGGTGGAAAATGTGTTGGGCAGAATGATTACTTACTTTCGTTACTACTTGATTGATCGAAACTACGTGCTCATGGTGTACCAGCAGTCCGGTGGCCCTGCCAGTTTTATCAAGCGCCGCGTGCATGAGGGAAGTGGTGTGATTGACATTGCCCCGCCGCTTCTGTCCCTGAAGCCGCGTGATGGCGTGGATATTGTAGAGGGTGTCACGCATCGTGTGTTTCCGATGATTGTGCACGTGGCCGGCCCTCAAAAAGAGCGACGTTTGAGAAACGCACTTCCATTTGCTCAGTGGTACGTGCCGATGATGTTCAACGATGACTCCCGCCGTCTTGCAGAGAAGTTTCTCTCTGATAAGTACATGCAGCTGTTGCCGTCAACAAATCACAGTCGTGTGTTGCTTCGCAGCGTGTGTGGGGAATCCTTGCGCAAATTCAACATCACAATATGAGTGTGAGGGTGTGCCTGCTGCGCTGCAATATACAAGAGCGACTGGATTTCTTTTTTCTCTTTTGAGGGGAGCAGCTACAGGAGAAGAAAACAAGATTGCTGAATGGCACTATTTTTTTTATTTTAAGGAGCTATGCGCTGTCAAGAATACCGTTGACATTGTATTTTGTCGCTATTTTGTAAGATCTGTGCACGAAAAGTTTCTGTATTTATATACATATAGATAAGGCTGTAGCGCAAGTCTTAATCTAGTTTTTTTTAAAATGTATATTCAACTGTCTTACTCAAGGAACCTCCCTGGTAAGAACCAATAGCTCACTTCAAAATTATGTATGCGGGGAGTTATTTTACACATTGCAAGAGATGATTCTTAAGAAACAATGAACAGTTCTTGTAGGTTGCAGAAATTTTTATGGTACTCAACACAGCCGGAGGATCAATGAAAGCGATCTCTCCTAAGCACACTTTAGATTACTTTCAATGACGGCTATTAAACGGCTATATAGTCACCTAGCTTACTTTTCTATTTTCGCTTTCAGGATTCGACATTAGATAGTTGTGAAAGATGTTATTCTTGAGATTCTATAAAGAGTGTGATGAATGTTCAGCAACAGTGTACCTATTTGTATCCTTGATGCATATTATACTGCTTTGTTTATATGAAGCATTTTTTTGGTGTTAGTATTCATTTATCTGTCTATTTTTCCGATATATACTGACTTTGCAATTTTTTAAAATTTAATTTGCTAATTCCGTTTGTGGTATTTCCAAAGACAGCGGCCTCTCAGTTTTAACGATATGAACAGCTTGTATTGTGATCCTCTCTCTACATTTTTTAAAAAAAACAAGCATAACAGCTCGAGACAGCTAGACCAGCAGTGAGCGTTGGTACTATCTATTTTTGTCAAGATAGCTTCTAGAAGGTGTGATCCTGCAGGAGGGACCCCTGTATTGCTATGGGTACATAATATCAGCCTTTGTATTGCTTTATTGTGTGTGGTACAATTATTTTTCTTTATCTTGTGCGATAACTAATCTTTTTTCTTTTCAAAAACTTTTCAAGCATTTTTTTTATATGTATGATGCACATTCTACTGTAGTGTAGAGCGGTGACTACTTCAACATTAAATGCACTTGTTCAAGAGAAGTGTTTTCATCGACTATGCAGCACTTTTTCTCATTGAAGGAGGCGTACTGATCACTAAGCACTCGATAGCAGCGCTATTTTATTCTATAATGGCGCTATCCGGTGTTGTGCGATGGCACTAGGCAGCAACGTAAACGGATACG